>DWME01002120.1:0-21930 GCA_018244795.1 Parelbella ahira ahira | reverse complement strand
GATGTCTGCCGGGTCCGCTAGTAATAAATATATTTCTAGGTGACAACCCCCAATGGGCAGCAGCTGCAACAGTTACAAGTGTTGCCACTATCCAGTATACAAGGTATGTTTCTACTGATTCCATTTATAACGAACTGTTTAAGCTTTTGAAAGTAAAAAAGTTAAAAAAAATAAAATTGTAACACTAAAAATAAATCTCTTAAGTTTGAATGTTGTAAAAATATGTAACAATTTGTCAAGTTAAAATCTTTTTGATATTCCTTATATTTTTGAAGAATATTTATTGATCTTTGCTATCATTGCTTATATCGTTTCTGATGAGTTTTTACAATGACATAAAACCATTGTTGTTCATATTTTCAGGAGCAAGTAACAATGTGCAACCAATGCAGCTGGTGCAAACTGCAGACGGACAGACATACCTGTACCAGCCCACAGCCAGCGCACCACAACCCACTATAGATCAACATCAGATTCTACATCAACCTACAGGTTTGTTTATAATATTCACATATAATTCACAGTAACAATGATCAGCTCACTGATGTTAGCAGACCAGTACAGGATTCAGTATTAATGTAGTATAACCCTTTGAATTTAGTTAGTTTAATTTTAATAGAAGCCTGGTGTACCTGTTCATTGGCTGTTATTATCATATAATGATGATTTTTCTATTTCTCCCTTACAGTTATAAATCTGAATGGAAACCTGGTACAAGTTGCCAATGTGGGCAATGCAGTGCAGCCACAGCAAATAGTGAATCAGCCAAATATAGTGATGGTAAGAACTTCCTATATTTCTGTGTTTAAAGCCCTGGAGATAAAACCTTGATATAGAATTGTAGATAACAATTTTAAGTACTCAGTACTGTAAGGAATTTTGAAGTAATTGTGACTCATACTATAATATAGTGTATGAATCAAAGTTACTTAAAAATCTATCTATGTAATCTATTAATTAACACTGATTCATCGGCTGCATAGACTAAACTTATATTTTAGTATGCAGTTTAATAAACTTATGGTTTTTAAACTGCACATAAAATGCTGGGAAGGAAATGGACTGTTCATTAACTTTCTTCATAAAAAAGTGATGAGAATTTATTCAATTTCTCATGAGAGTGCATATAAATATGTCAATTGACTGTAGGATTTATTTTAAATTAGATTGTTACTGTATTGTAAACTTGCTGATTGTAAACTTCATTGTTATAACATGGATTACCTATGAAGAAAGCATTTCACTCAATCATGAAACAGGGTTTCAAAGGAATTTAAGTATTATTTGTCGACATCAACGTCGGTTCTGGGCCATACACATTCAAAACATAAAATTAATGGGCTGTTTTTGACAAGCCGTTCGTGTAGTTGGGAGATGCACAAGATATAAGATGTCCCAGATGGTGAACGGCAGCAGCAGCGCGGGCGCGGCGGGCGCGGGCGCGGCGGCGGCGGAGGCGGGCTCGGCGGCGGGCAGCGCGGACGAGGAGCCGCTGTTGTACGTGAACGCGCGCCAGTACAAGCGCATCCTCAAGCGCCGCGCCGCGCGCGCCAAGCTGCACGAGCAGGGCAAGATACCCAAGGAGAGACCGGTCAGTGCGTCCTACCAGATACCTCTACCACTCTGTGAGGATACATAGAGCAGGTTGTTGTCTGTCATTTCTTTTTTCACCACAACTATCAGAATCATTACTTTGAATATATAACAACATCATTACTTTGATTACTCCTCTCTATTCATAAGTAATCATTTATCTTAGTGCTGACTAGTAACAGCCATTTTTATTTTATCACAATATTATCATGCCATTTATTTCACCTTTATATATGTTGCTCATTTACATATATATTTTTCCTTTTCCAGAAATATCTACATGAATCACGGCACAGGCACGCTATGAACAGAATACGAGGGGAGGGAGGCAGGTTTAATCCTGGCAGCAGAAAGTAAGTGAAAACACTACAGACATATTTTTAAATGTAAAACAAATAAAAAATCGAGTATTTTTTCACCAAATTCTTTATACATATTATGTTGTATATAAACTGGAAATTTTAAATTTCTAAATGTTTTTCAGAGCAATGGAAAGGATGAATGAAGCAGACCAGAGTTCTTCCGAAGAACACAAATTGTATGACCACAAAGAAGACATCAAACCTGACACTGTCTCCATCACCATAATTGAGGTAATTCAGCTTTGCTTGTCTTCAAAAACTGCAACAAATTTTGTAAGTGTAATTTATGTTTTGGACTATCAATAGCCTTTTGTCATAATCTCCCTTGGATATCAACACCCTACATAAACTTGAATTAGCTGTAATGTGTACAATAACATTATTCATTACTATAGTTAGTAATATTAAAATGTCTATATTTTCCTGTTATTATACATGTATATATTACATGTTAAAATCTATTTTTACTATAAGTATTTGAATTCTAAAATCTATAATCTTCCCCACATACAATAAGGAGTCATTTATAACACTTTCAAATTCAAGTATAATCATTTTTTGGCTATTAGTTACACATACTTTTGTCTATGTGTCATGGTCTATTATTTCAAACTTTGTTCAATTTACAGGAAGACGAAGCGTCAGAACGCCAACCAAACCAGTGGAGGAGGCTAGCGCCACAGCCACTGCAGTCCGCGTAGCATTTAGTGTGGGAATATTTGCCAGAACTTAAATGATTGTGACTATATGAAATGTGACAGAAAGTGTTCTTGAGAAGAAACGAAACTTTCTGAAGAGTGAGTTAGTTTATCCTCTCTTGACAATATGATGATCCTTTTTGTGTCTAATGTTTGGTAATCTTTTTAATAACTGCTGCAATCAATGGATAAAAGCTGTAAGATAGCAAAACAAACCACAATGTGAAATAACTTCATATTCTGTAGGGCTTTTTAAATACTCTTTTTTATTGTTTACATCACAAGTGCAATGTAGATTACAAAATTCATCTTGAGTTGTCAGTTTGGGCCAAGTTATTGACCAGTATGTCTATATTACTGTTATGTATATATATTTTAATAGTTAATTTACATGTTATTATAGGAAATATTGAGTTCAATGCAGTTTTAATACTATGCACTCTTACCGACAAAGTGTCATTGCTATATTGAATATTTTTGCTTCACATTGTGATGTGTATTTCTGAACTACTAAACATGAAGAAACTATTTGTTCCATTTTAACCATCAGAGTCCTGATCGCAGTATCAGATGTGTTGCAGTGTTAAGTGAAAGATTGGTTGGTACAACATAGCCTGAACAACAATAAAGGAACTAAAGATACAACAGTTCTTGCCTTATTTGTTAGGTAATAAATTCAATATTATATGTATGTGTTATGTAAATACCAGTTTTTAGATGTATGTATATATTAGTATGTTCATATTATTGATTAATAAGGTTGTTAAGGTGTTGTGAAGCTCAAGCTCGGTTGAGACTCGATAGATATTCAGAATGAATTGGGTATAAGGACAACCGCTTTACCACTTCTTAAGATATTATTTAGTTACAGTGTGAATCGGCTTGAATAATAACTATCAAGTCCTAATAGCATTGTCTGCATGTTTAGAGTAAAACTGATAGTGTGATTCAGGGTCGGCGTCAACATTGGTTTTTCTAGTTTCAGTGTGTCTAATGTATGCTAAATATGGAATATATCAACAATCATGTTACAAAGTGCATGGTTTTTATTATTTACACATGCATAACTATTTTTTTAAATTTATATCCTAAACACAGATGTTGAATGTCTCTGTCTCTTGTGAACAGTGTACAAGTGTATTACATAGTTGGGAACTTTTCAATGTTTTTTCAGATTGATTAGATAGAGAAGTGGTGGAAAAGGTGCCTTAGTAGTGAAAGTAAAAATATGTCTTTATTTATAATTATTTATGTTAATCAGGTTTTTGGGGATGTGTAATATTGATGTGTTCATAATTTCATATGATATTGCAAGTTTACAATCTTGTTTATTAGATATTCATATGTTCAAGTATGAAAATTTCAGTTAAAAGAATAAAAGAAATAGCTTTACACATCCATTTTTTGTTATTACATGTATATGGTGCTTAGAAGCTGTCAATTATGATTTTATTTTCACTGACATATCAGACTTTCTTTATTACTGCTCAGCCAGAAATAATTCAATCAAACTCTGTAACAAGCTGTAACAATATTTATGTACAGGATTATTTTTTGTTACTATATAAATAAAATGTGCCTTACATATTGTTTATTTAACACATTGTTAGGTTGTAGGTTGAGAACTATAATTTTTTTTTTGATGTACATGAGAAGGTGATGGTATTATTTTTGTTATTGTAACGATGCACTGCCCATATTTAAAATTTTTATATATGAAGTGTTACAAGTTTATGGTTTTACTGTACTGTAACAATCAAATTTAAGACAAGTGTAGTGAAATAATATGATGCATAAATAATAAGAATCATGTCTTCTCATCTTACAGTGACAATCATCTACCAAAATGTTTGTTTTTAGTTTTTTTTTTATCATGTGTTTTTTTGAAAATGATGTTTTGGGTTATATATTTAATATTCTTATTGAGTACAATTTATTATTGGCTAATTGTAGACTGTATGTTTTGTTTTAATAAGTGTGTTAAGTTTTTACATCAAAATATTGCCACAAACAATTGAAGCTATTCTAATTCGTCTCAACTGGCAATGTATAAATTATGTGTATATTTTATCAGTAAATGTTAATTGTATGAATGTAAATAATCATTGTAGGTAAATAAATCCTAAGTTTTATATTGCAAAGTACAAAATATACTATTGCACACTGATAAGATTGTTTCATTGTAAATGAAAAGCATTTTGCAAAAAGGTGTTTATTAAAAACGTTATAAACATAGTTAAAAAACGATTTCAGGTAGATTGTTGCATAATTCTAACTCTAACACCTAAATTGGCATCAATTGTGTACACTATGATATAGTTGCTCGATACCATGACAAAATATTACACAATTAAAATAAAACTGATTATATATTAACAGTTACAATAATAAACATCGAAATAATTCATAATTAATATTTAAAAGTTCAACAATAAAATCATAGAAAATTAATCCCCTGCCGCGCTTATGTAACACGGACGTTGAGAAAATTCTTAACACTAATAGAGTGCCAACTTTGTCACTTGTATCACGTAATTAATAATAATTTAAACGACAAAAGTGTGATTTCGATTGTCTTAGTTCTAGAACAATGTTCGAATTTTAACCTCGTTTAGTTAGTTTCAGTAAGTAGCACTAAAACGATACTCGAATTAATAATAATAATGGAGTGAAAATATGCTAAGTGTTGTTGGTGCGCGCGTTGTCTCGTATCCGCTGGATCTCGCTCTTGATGGCGGAGATGACGGGCAGCGCGGGGTCGTCGCGCGGCAGCCGCGCCTGCGCCGTGATCAGCGCCGCGCTCACCGTCGGCGCCGCGCCCGCGCCGCACTAAACACAGGCTGGTCTATATAGTGTCATGAGTTGAAGAACACGAATTTAACATAATATCGTCGGATTGGAGGTTAATTGACTACTTATACAATGATTCTCAGGCCACATCAACGGCGTGAACAAATTTTAATTGTACGCGCTTTTGTGATACGCGTTCGAGATTGCGTTAAATGCGAAGTTCGCTGGCATATAAATAAAGCTGTTTAACTCCCTGTTTTCGCAACTTTTAATGACTATTGATAAAGTTTGCTCATTAAGGTTTTTCATTACATATACTTATCTCATTTTTAAGAGAGCGGGCTGCGCTCAGTATTAAGTTAATACTGTTAACACGGTAATACAACAAATTACGAATGGTTCTGGTACAAAATGTCTGATCCACCAGAGCATATTGTACAGTTTATTACTATGAA
Organism: Parelbella ahira ahira; assembly: GCA_018244795.1. Taxonomy (NCBI): domain Eukaryota; kingdom Metazoa; phylum Arthropoda; class Insecta; order Lepidoptera; family Hesperiidae; genus Parelbella; species Parelbella ahira. The sequence goes on along the minus strand of DWME01002120.1, from coordinate 16,032 downwards.
AACGATAAAAGGGCTCGCATTGCAAAAAACTATTGTAGCCCATGTTACGTTGAAAAATTGATAACGAATCATTATCGAAACTGCAGAAACCATACTCAACTATGCCAGTTCAATGTGCACTGGCGAATATACTTTATGATCAACGTGGACAGCGGATGTTTTAAAACGGTCATAAGTCTTCTTACGAGGTTTTAGTGTTACTACCAGGACCGATCGGTTAAGTCTCTTCGAAATACGGAAATGCTCATAAAAATATTCCTTAGCGGTCACGCATCCAAGACTGCACGCATCCAATACCTAACTTTGTTTAAAAATACTGATTGGTGGGGATCTTTATCCACTCCATGTCTGTGAGCATTACTTTCGGCCACCGGCCAGATTGGTCTTAGAGGACAGCTCGCGGTGTCGTCTTTAATGTTAATAGGAAATAGAATAACCAATAACAATCACACAACATATTGAACTAATGTAACTGATTCAATACTTGTAGAATCTAGATTATCGTTTCGTTCCTCGTATTAAAGATTACATGAGTTTACATTATGGTACGAAGAAAACTGATATGTCAAAATAATAGTGTGTTCATGTAAGGCAATATGATTCATAAGATGACGCCATCTTTAACCGAACAGTGAGCGAGAATGACAGCAAAAATAAGGCAAGTTATACATGGGGCGGTGTGTGCGGCCACGCGGCGGCGGGCGCGCGGCGGTCGGCGGGCGGGCGCGCGGCGGACGTGCGCGGCCGGCCGCGGCCAGCGTCAGTCGTAGACGCGCCTCTACTGCGCACATTCATCATAAAACAATGTAAGTAAAGATAGTGGTCATAGTACTTGTTCAAAACTAGCTGCTTCAAATCATAAAACAATTTTTTTTTAAGGTAATCGTCGTTATATCATATGTTAAGGGAACAAATTTTGATATATTTTACGGTGACAATGAGACGTGAAATTTTTTTTTACGTGACGTCATGTTCAATGTACCCTGTAAAAAACGAATTAGATTGTATTCAAAGTATAGTGTACATAATATCTATTAAAAGGCATCTTTTTCCGTCTGGATTTAGATATTACCCAGCACTCGCTGATTTTCCCCTGATAGTATCAAGAGCAGTGTAAGGAGAGCCAGGCAGACGTACGTTGTCATTCCGCGCTTGAGTTACTTGTTCTGTTCCTGTACAGGGAGCGACATAAGGAAAGCTTTTAAAACAAGTTAATGTACATATGTTAACATTCTCGTAAAAGATCTTTTTGTTATCTTCTTTTCATTATTAATTGTCATACTAAAGTCCTCATTCACAACATTACAAGATGTGTTACAACTTTTTCTAATATATTAATTCACCTTGTTATACCATCTGAAATTTGAACACCAATATCCCTCAATCATATACGATATAGTATATTAGCAATCTTCAGTATAACCTCACCAATCTTTCCCTTATCTTTGTTATCCTTTTCAATTGTGTACGTATCCTGTGAGATGGGGCTGGAGGCGGCGCTCCCGAACAACGTGAACGCGTCATCCATTAGCTCATTGAAGCGTTGTCGCATGCGAGATGAGCCTGGCTCCTTACGAGTTGTGGACTTCGCCGGACTCGACGGCTTGGAAGCTTCAAATACATAAACGTAGTTTAAACTTTATCAATCGCAAAATAGTGTAGGTACTATAAAAATATATTAAAAATTGTACCAGCATGGGCATTATTGACATTGATTTACTAAGAAGCGGTTGGTTCCGCACAGAGTGCTCTAGTTTTTAACGAATTTGTGACTTAATATTATGCCCTATTGGAAAATTTAATTAGGGAATAAAGACAAAAGGTATTAGACCGTTACTTAAAAAACAAATATATTATCTAAAATGAATATACACTGTAAACTCACCATCTTTAATCCTCTGACAGTGCAAATCCCACACCAATGGTCCTATAACTCCGGGATCCTTGTCGATGCTCCCAAGTCTGACCAGCTGAGAGGGCATTTGTCTTCGTGGAATTACGTCCTTTCCCTGACTCTTCGGTCTCGTTTCCTTGGGTGTAGATACCGGAGAATCAATGTCGAGGTGTCTGACAGAAACTGGCTCTAATATTCTGGAGAGTGGTTCTACCACGTTGCCTCTGCAAATACAAGTCAAATGGGATTATCGTACTACAATAATTATATATAAACGATTTAGTTCACATGTATATAGGTATTTGTAGTTATCCCGGGTCGGGTACCATTTGATTTTTCTAATTTAAAATTTCTAGAAGTGACTCGGAGTCTGGATTTGTGCCCGGTGTACAGCAATAGGCTCACCACCCAGTTCATGTGAGAGTGTAGGTACTACACTCCTCTGCCTACCCTTTCGGGGAAATAAAATATTTTATATGAAATGTCAGTTTGTTAAATATTTCAAAATTGCTAGATGGCAATTACCTTGGAAACGCAACGACAGAAGGCATAGAGAGGTAGGAAGTGGGCGTTTGTGGAGCAGATGGTTGGCCACTGTCTGAACTGTCCACACCAGCCGCCTCTAGCAGGCTATCTGTTGTACCAACTAGAACGAATAAAATTAATCTGCTACTATTTATCAAGGTATGTATTTAAATAAGCGTTAACATTGATCGAGTATATTATAGTATGTGAGATAAGAAAAATAATAGTACCTAATGCGTCTTGTAGTATACGGCTGTCTTCGAGGTTGACTTAATCCTGTGTACTAATGTTAGTGACTTAAATCAATATAAATTTACAAATATTGCATATTGTACTAACCCCGTTTTTTCTGTGGCATCCTTAGGGCATGAGGTTTCTTCTGACGACGACGCAACGCTGCTGCCACTTCAGAGACCCCAGATGATGTTGTGGATGAACTATTTAAATTTTTTCATTAACATTTATTTATTATCACTGAAGTGATATAATATAAAATGAAATTGTATTTGGTCACATTTTAAGGTTTTGTATACATATATGGTATATGTTACCCTGAGGCACTTCCTGCTCTGTAAACGGGCAGCAGTGTACTGCTCGGGCGAGTCCTACTCGGAGATACCACGCTAATTAACTGCAACAGATATAGTCGCCAAATAAGTTCCTTTATCAAGCAGAAAGCAAAGGCAATAGAGAACATCTAAATATGTATTGATCAAAACGATCATAGAAGGATGGCAAAATTTCTAGAGTTATGTGCATTTGCGAAAAAAACACTGCTATATAATTATTTCCTGCTCCGCCGCAGAATACAACAATGAAAAAAAATCTATACCACGGGTTAAATGTATAAAAAATATGCGACATGGTTTAGTCCACAAATTCTTTTTAAATTACATGCGTGCACAAATGGCCTATCAGGTAGCATGTGGTCACCGTCGTCTACAGAAATTTGCAACATGGGATATAAGATATACGTTTATATGTACACTTTCATTTGTATTCTAAGTTTCTTAGTGGTATTACAGAAGACTGGAGTGTATATAATACAGTTTACACCTAACCCTTCCATCCTTTTCTTCGTGAATTTGTTTCAGCTGGTTTCGTTCAGCTTCTCTCATTAATTCATTCCTGTAGGCACGTAGAGAGTCTGCTGATTTCAGTGTCTTCTTCCTGATAAAATAAAACATTTTATATCTGAGAAAATAAAATGTAACAATAACTTGAAAGTTATGTATAGAAGTGTTTATTCATACATTTCTATTATCTTAATTGCTTATGATACCTTTGTGCAAGGCACAGCAAGGCCAGTATTACAAGCAGGAGTAGTACAGCGATGGTGCCTCCTACGGCAAGGGCCCACAACTCCGTTCCATGGACTCCACTTGTGCTCACATCACCTTCTAGACCTTCAGCCGCTTTCAAATATGCTGCTGGCAAAATATTAAAATCACTGTAAGTATTATTTGATAACTGGTTTTTATTGAACAGCTACTGGCTTAAGCGCTTGATTCATCGATTTCTATTTGATCACTGTCGAATGACCTTCATTATAGATTTCATCATCATCATCATCATCAGCCTACTCTCGTCCACTGCTGGACATAGGCCTCACCAATGGCAATGAAACAAATCACATCACAAAACATCACATCACCAATCTATTATTATAGATTTGATTATATGAAATTCGTGATGAATGTAACTGATCCAGTTGCCTTTAACAATATTATCTATTTTGTTAACAGCATCACAATTACATATTTTACTAACAGTGTAAAACTTACGCTCCGCTTTAGTGGTGACTACAGCGCCTAGTTCCCGAGCCACTTCCGCATCTCGCACCAGTCGCATGTCCCTCGCTGCTACTGCCGCGGGCACTGCTCTACCCCCTACCAGCACTACGTACACTATCTGTATGCTGCCTGTCTCTGGCGACTGAAATATGAACCTCTTTAAAGTGAACGGCGTGCAATATTTTTTTTAATTCAACAAAATACTGGACGTTAAAAACTAATTATAAATAATTAAACTGAATTTTATCTAATTAAAAAGCTAATGTAACTCGTAAATAAGGAAATATGGGAGATCTGTTCAGAACTTACCTCGGTAATGTTTTGAATGTGCACATGCACTGGTGGTTGCTGTTCCGGTTTAATGATTTCTCTTTTGAATAATAATGTCTCATTACTGGATTCCTCTTCAAGAGGCAAATCTATTAAATCCTCTTTAGTGTCTTCGAGTTCTTCAATTTCCTGATCAGATACATCTCTCTTTTTTATTATAACAGTTGGTGTCACCAGAACCCAGGAATTAAAGGCACCCACCTTTGTTGGGCTTATTTCGGTACTGTTAAAAGAATCAGTGAGTCCTTTCACGAGGAATAATTTATTATTGTTACCGTCTTTTTTATTTTGATCGGAAGCACCATAAAATTTTATGGAGGACTTATTTTCAATTTTTAATATAACCGAATTAACAGGTGCAGCATCTAAATTTACTATAGAACTTTGAATATCATAGTATTTTACAGGAGTATTATCATTGGAAGAGCTCAATTGGCTAAAACTATTGTCTTTATTTACTACAAACGAGTGAACATCGTGCTTCTTTCTAGATGTTGGTGCGTCTAATGACTTGATGATTCCGAGGTGCCTTTCTTGTTGTCTGAAACAAATGTTTGGAAATTTTATTAAGATTCTTCTCTAAAAGTTTCCGTTTATCTATTACCTAACACTCTCAAGGCTTTACGTACCTTAAAAACGCTTTCTGGTATAACCTTGCCAGTTTTAACTGCAGACTATCGGGGGTAGATCCTTGGATTACAGTTAGCAGCCAATATCTTCGGTCTTCGGGTATTTCCGGCTCGAGACTACCAGGGATGCCTGCGTCATCGCAGTTGAGTACGCAATCCCCGGTCGTTTTATCCGTCACGGCCTGGATTTTGAACCGAACGCTGTTAAATTTAACATTTTCTGCAGTATTCTTGACAAAACCAATCCAATGTAGTATCGAACGTAGAAATAATTTGCTAAGATAAACGAATTCATAAAGTTTATTGTATGCTGAAGTGCACATTATTCAAAATTTTATAATTTCTTTTAGTATTCTATTTTGTTATAGGAAAAAATATATACGACAACGTAGTACTACTTACTTAGTTATCACTGCATGATAAATTACAGCGTAAATAATAAACGTGGTAAATAATGACTGAAAAGTTACTTAGGTTTACTATTTTTATATTTGTAATTAGAAGAAAAATAATAAATGCAATTCTTTTAGTGCACTTACTTGTGGAGGATAGGAGTCGAGGTAGACAGTGGCGAGGACCGTAGTTGTACGGACGATCGGTGCTGATGGAGTTGGGGCCGGTAGAGACAAATCCGGCGGTGGTGGCCCATCACCAGATCCTGTCCAGAAGAAATCCTCCAGCCGGGGAGTATGGGCGTGCTGATCCGGTGACACCAACATGTACACTGAAGGCAGAGCAACAACTGCTTTAATCGCTCTGAGTTGCTCCTAGATAACATTGAACTCTTACTAATCATATACCACTGCGTATGTTGTGTTTGACGAACATACATACATTATAAGAAATGTGATCGAAATATTGTGTACTATTAAAGATATTTAACGGTACCAAGAAAACCGTTGGTTAAAATACAATACCATTAAGAAACATGGGTAAACATCCGTGGTATACATTTGGAATTAATATCAAAATTTAGTATAATTTACATATTATGTAACCTGTTTTTACTAACTATACATGTCTTGGCCCCGAAAAAATCTCATATAGCATATTATGAAAACGCTTTTACAATAATACATTAAAATCACGATTTCGCATAGCCAAGTTTGTGTAATAGCATATAATAGCATCCAGATTATTCATTAAGTAAATTATGCTTAACCGCTTCTGAAAGGGTAGTTAGTTATTATAATCTTAGTTTTGTTCTACGTCAATTTTATACGAAATGGTTCCAGAGTCGACTCCATTCTACTTTGAGTATAATATTTCAAGCTTTTTATGCAATAACAGTCTTAATGTATTCGTAAACAAAAACGTGGACGTTTCAGTGATAATAGCATGTGATTAAATAAATACCTACTGGTTATATCATATACATATATTGTGATATATGATATGAACATTGTCATCATGTTTCTTATCAAATGATAACAGGAAATATTGAATTTCTAACCGTTAGTGTGTGCTCAGCCTTAGGCTACGTGTCCATAACTCATCTTTATATTATACGTGATCGAAACTTCGGAAATGTTCTTACAAAAAAGAATGGAACATTGTTTAAAAGTAATGAATCGGACAAACACATTTCATGCTATTTTATATTCTATCATAACTTATTTTGCTATTGAACACAAAATGCAAGCAGATCGAACTGAATTTTTCTCCGATGACGGGGAAGACATTTTGGATCGCGTGATTTTCTGAATACCGTGACTAAAGGTTTATTGGCCTCCTCGGAAATTATATGTAACTTTGGTCATGACAACGATACCTTAAGTGAGGAAAACTAAGCGGAATCAAATGTGTCTGTCAGGTATCGTGAGGACTATTTTATATGGACTGTATAGGTACCTACTCGTAATACAACTTCTACTAAAGCTCTTTTAAACTTTTTAAAATCTTTATTATTTCATTAAGACCATAGCAATTCAAGACCAGTGTAGTGATATAAATGAAAACGTACCATCACGCCTGTAACTCCGAAGTACAGTAGGTAAGGTCGATCATTAAAGAAAGCCTCTATTAAGCAATGGACTAACACAGACTTTCGTAAACCAATCGCTAACTAAGTTAAAACCTTTAACGATCACCAACTCTAACATAAGTATATTGCAACATTAAATATTATTACAGGGATAAATAGCGCACTTAAATCTTACGCTGTAATAAATAGTAATAACTTACGGCAACATTAGCATCGTTCTATCTGATTGCCGCTATAAACGCTATCTGCTTATTAATTAAATTAGCGATCAGTTCGGTGGCACTCCGTACCATCCCTCTGCTCGCTGCGGAACAAACGCATTTCCTCCTTCCATATTTCTTACTATGTATATTACACCGATCTTGTAACTAACTGTACAAGTTTACAAAACACACATATCGAACAATTATCTAAAGTATCTAAAGATTGACAGTCGCTGTCAAATGTTATTAAGTTTAGTGGATAGTTAGTTGTTTCTATCGTTATCCTTCTATTCCTATAGTAATTTTCATTATCAATATTAAACACGCGTTATAACCCAATGTATTTTGTTTTGTATGTAGTTTTAGGTATCAAAATTATTTAATACCATAGTGTCGGCTAATAGAATTTTTTACTAACATTTTTTCTTCGAAAATGACTACTTTTAAGCATGGCTGCTTAGATACTAAGGGAATTAGAAAAAGGGAAAGCTAATAGCGAACAATTAATTATCGAACGAAGACATTCGCTGTCTCGCTCTATAGTGTATTCTATTTTTGCCACTTATTACTCAGGCATTTTCCAAATTTAGTTTTGTGCGCGCTCCCGCACATGTACAGTCGCTTGTAATACTTCGAACTAGCTATTTTAAAAATGAAGGCGCGATGCACCGGCTGGCACCGGCTTATAAACTTACTCATATCGACTTCGTCACGAACACTTTTTGTTTTTGACTCTAAACAATGTCTTTGATATTGTACTGCCAAGATTTTCTGTATTAAATACTCTAGGCGGACATTGAAGTGTATTGAGGTTAAAATTACGTTTTAAGCCTGCTAGAAGAATTAAGTACCAATCTTCGTAAATATATTTGTTACTGACACCCACGACTTTATCTACATTACTTATTATATTAACAATGTATTTTAAATACAAGGGACAAAAATCAACCAAAAACTGTTTCGTCAACATTACTGTTTGTAGCTAAACTATAAGAACTATCTGGATTATAAACTGGAGAGGCAGCAACGTATAAGTAGTTGACTGTCACTGACTACGTAATGTTTTTAAAAATCGTTGTTTCTTAAACCCTTAATAACTTTGTATTTCATGAAGGTATCGCAACATTCTTTTAAGCGAATCAAAACTTTTTTATTGTTGACAATAGATCAATACTGTGACGTCATTAAAGGCCAGGAACCCAAAAAATAAAATTTAGAGCACTTACTTTATTGAAATCTATTCCGGTATCTTTTCCGTGATGCACGCACAACGGCAGGCCTCTACATTTTATATATTATATAGATTTAATACGATGTTCGACCACTAATTACATCGAATGTCAAAGCCAGACCGCGCCAGTACACGCTGGTACATCCTGGCTGACCAGTGACCGGGTCACGCACAATGCTACAAAAAGGCATATAACTACGGTGTAATATCGAGTTTATAGGTGTTTAGGGCTGTCGACAGTTACAATATGTCAAATATGATATTAATTATTTATTAAAAGGGGATATACGTTTAAAAAATGTAGGAATTTATGTATGATGTTATGGAATGCTCCGATTTTTTTAAGATTATCGTAACCTTATCATAATGTTGTCGTAACTAATGTAGTCGTAACACTATGTCAGTTGATTGCAAGTTTAGAATAAAAATTTATGTAATGTTCAAAATATTAATTCCAAACGTTCAGAGTACAACGTGGCACATTAATTTAGCCGTAATAGGCATTGCCATTGCTGGGGTCGGTATACGCTTGCTAATGACAATTTTGTTTAATATTTTTTCCACTGCCTCGTTAGTAGAGTGGTTCCAAGCGCGACTGCTGATCGAGAGGTTCTGGTATCAAATCCCGGATAGGGTGCTATTGGATTTTCTAAGTAAGATTTTCTGTTAGAAGTTTCTAATACTGATTCGGGGTATGGATCCGTGCCCCGTTTATGGCAATCGTTATTCCATGATAGGACTTATACGTAACTTGTGAAACGTGGACGGTTCAACACTACTCTGTGTTCCCCTTCCGGGATTACAGGCGTGATTTCAGATTTGTTTAATATTTTCGAAACGTAACAAAATAGCAACCTTAATTATGCACCTGCGCAACCATTGTCATCACCGGAAGTGGATGTGGACGGCATCCAAGCGTGGAGTACTCTGAGCGATTATCAAAAATACATGTTTCTGTGCCACCGTGCTATTTGATTTAGGGCATTCTAAAATAACTTCGAGTAATTTGAAGAGTTAAATTTTTACAATAGTTCTACTATATATTTATACGGTAAAAACGAAACTTGGTTGGTCAAAGGAATAAAACGCGTATTTAGTGCTTTCTAAGACTTATTCGTTGTTTCTTCATATTCAGTCAACTAAACGATGTAAGGGTATACTCGTAATAATAATCATGACATATACATGATAAGTGGTGATTATTCTATAAATATAGATATGTTACGTATTGAACTTGACATAAAAATAACCGACATTTAAGATAGAATAATTGAAAATGAAACGAACGAATTTTTTTTTACCCCTATTTTTATTAACCAATAAAAAAATTTAACACGCAAATATTGATATTGTAATAATGTTTATAATAAAGTACGTGAAACTCATTACTTCGTCTTCTCTTGAATAAATATTAACATCATATTTTTCTATGGTAAATATAGTAAAAAATATTCTGCCGTGTTTAAATTTAAACGGGATGCTGCATTGGGCCTAAAGTACCATTTTTTTATTTACATCTACATGCTCTATACATTAAAAATATGGTAAAGTAATTAGATATCGTAAGTATAAAAAAGTATTTAATGTATACAAAACAACGCTAACTTTTAATGGCAAAGTAAAAAAATTAATGCCAAATTACTACTTACTTTTTTCATCATCATATTCCTCAGCACACACTTGACTTTTGAACATACAAAAGCTGCATAATGTTACAATTTTTAAAATCAACATTATTTGCTTTCGATGCTTTCGACCATTCGATTATTCACGAACCAAGCACTGAAAATTCTTACGGAGTTCGAACCAACGTAAAAAGCAACGAAATCATTGTAGACTATTAATTAATTGGTAGAGAACATTGAATGTTATCTTCTAATACCGTGTGTCCTTGTTTCTATGCCTTTATTTCACCTGCGGTGGCTCGTACGCTACTGTGCATTTTGAGTTTAGAATTATTATTACGTTGCTAAGCAACCAAATTGAATCACGCGCCCAACTGGCCTAACATTATTTATCTAACAGATTAAAAACTATTTTTTTCGTGTCAAAATTCCAAATATTGTTCATAGTTTTTATTTAAATATTATTCAGTAGAGTAGGTTTTAAAGTTATTATAAGAAATTAAAATTTGTGCACTTTAAAATAAATAATTAAATGGTTGAAATGAAAATAAATGAGCAAGGCAGAGATATATTACTCGATGTCTATGGTCGAAGTATTGCCAGCCTGTAAAGTTCATTCAAAAATAATATAACGAATTTACAGTTTCTTACCGTTATTCTGAGTAAGAGAAAAAAATGATCATTTTGTATAATTAAAGCACTACAGAGGTAAAATACCTTTTATTTAATTTCTTAAAATGACGTTTCATGAGTTGTTCTAAAATTAATAAACGCGAATTAATTTTAAAATTTATTAAAAAACTCAAAATGCCTTGCAAATTTGTTAGTAGTACGTATAGTTGTATGGTATATTAATGAACATGCGAATCACAACAGAGTCTAATACGTCTACCAAGACCTATTTTTTTGCTTAGTAGTTTCTTAGGATATACTTGTAGCAACACTGCCAGTTTGCTGTCGCGCACCATTCTGTGAAGCGCAATTTTATTCGTGTGAGTTCGTCGCTTCCGTTCGACGGACTTTATGCGACGTGTACGGGTGTGTGCAAAAGTATGAAGTGAAATCGTACCTAAAGTGTGTGAAATGTTTAGTGTTAGTTTTTACTGTGTTGTCAATATAAAATGAGTGCGAACGGATAAAGTTTTTTTTTCTATATATCGGTCTAAACAACACTGTACGGTTGCGTACACGTAACATTTATATGAACGGTTTCAAAATGGCTGTGTTTTGAAGGACCCTTTGTCCGCTTTCATGTGCCTCTCCAGCATGATAGTGGGGTCATACCGGCAGAAGTTTATCTTTGAAAGGTAAGAAATATGTTAGAGTGTGTTCTGGAGGTTCCGTGTGGGTGGCAACGAGTGGAAAATTACTGGTAATTCCGAATTGCCGTTCGTTGCTTTCTAGCGATATCTCAACGTTGGCTAGGAACGAATGAACGTCGAATAGCTCTGTAAATACTTGATCGGTTCACGTAAAAGATAGTGGCTTGGGCAGTCTATATGCGTGATCGATGGTTGGCTGTCTTATTTGGTGTAGCGTTTCGTTCCTATCTATTCTTAACCGCCACATGGTAGGGCGTCCTGGTCATATGTTTACTATCACGCTAGTTATAATTTTAACATGTATTCGTTACCAGACCAATTAGAATCTTGTATTGAGGTTAGTATTGTTTATTGTTCGCGTTTTTGTCCCACTAAAGCAACATTTCATTTTGTTATTTAGTTATTTTAATGTTATAAGTAAAATTGAAAACATAGTGCCTTTTCTTGTTATTATATTTTCTTTCGTTTTTTATTCCAATTTAAAATATTTACTACATTTTCGATGAACTAACAGTCTGTTATTATATACTTTAAATCTATATGAACTTAGCAGATATAATTATCTTTTCAAATCACATGTCAACTGACAACCGTATTTTTTAAATATTCTTTTTTTTTAGTTTATAAAAAGCCAATAGACAGACAGACGGGTAATTTGCAGAAATATATGTAAGATTTTGTGTAAATTGATTTTTTTAAGAAAGCAACTCAACTGAAGCTGACATTTTTTTAGTTCAAGAACTGTGTTAATTTTTTCATTCAATTTAATTACAACAATTTTGATAGCATGTTGCTTGAGAGAGGAAATCCATATCAAAAGAAGTTATAAAATCAATGTAAAGCATTAAAATCACGACAGTTATTTCCCAGGTCATATTCAGGTTACAGTATTATATTATATTATAATATATAAAAATGATTCACCGATATTTTTTTAAATATTTGAAATAGCCTTGCAGTATGATCACTATAATTAAATTAAGTCAATTAAATTAAATTAACTCAATAGATATGAATAAATATAATTATATTGAAGATGAATAACCATATCTTCTTGTATTCTGTTCTTTATTTTATATTATTTAAATAGGAAAGAGAAATTTTGTATTTAATTCTTAGCATAATTAATGATACTTTTTATCAAAACACTAAGTGATAGATTTATATAAATAATTATTCATATATTATTAAAACACAAGTTATTTATTTACACTTTTTTATTATACAGTATTGAAAATACAACTAAATGCTGTATACATATTATTAAATATGCAAAAAGAGGTCACACAGCTGGAGGAACAATCTCTATGTAAGCTAATTTTAGTTTGAAAAATGAAATTATAAAATTATTATGATGAGGGGTAGGGGTGTGCACCATGTAAAAATATCTTTCTACAACAAGATATTCCTTAATAATTTATTTCTTACCAAAGAAGATATTAAGTTAGCAGTCAAACATTTATTAATAAAAATTAAAACATTCATTCCAATAAGCAATTTTTTCACATTGAGATTTTTAATGTATGCATATAGCAACATGCTTGTATTATACCACATATTTATTGTTAGATTCAATGCTCACTTTGTAAAGATTTTGGAAAGTGGATCAGTATGTGCTTAAAAAAAATTTCAATATTACCTTGCACAAGAGGAAAACAGACTGCCTCGACACGATTTCACCGAAAAATCGTTAAAAGATTCCGGTAACAGACTTGATAAAAAACTACAATCAGCACCACAATGGCGCCACTTAGCCGCTTCGCGACAGCAGCGTGCGTGTGCGCAGCGCTTTACCTGCCGCAGAATTAATATGGAGTAGAAATGGCTTATGCTTACTTGAATATTTTTATTTTGTGACAATAAAAACTTTCAAGTATACATAAAATGAGTAATAAATACAATAATTTTTTTTTTTACATAGCATTGTGACTGCTATGTAACAATTTTTATTATCGTATTTATTCCACAGTAATCATACAAGATACAATAATAGTTGTGTAATATGTGATATGAAAGCTATACTTAATATGCTACATAGGTATCTGTGATTGTTTGCCTTTATTTTTGATCGAAACTAAAGAAATATTACTTTTTATTACTATTTATTATTTGTACAGCCAGTTTTTTCTCATTCTTAATTCGGCAGCCATATTTGAGCCAACATTCAGTATTTTTTTACATCGAATTAATTTCATACACAATAATATAATAAAAATATGGCAACAATCACATAAAGCAGTGTCAGTTAATGGTATTATCTGTATTTTTATGTAAATCATGTTTGTTCATTCAATGTTTTATCCAATAATAAAACACTACTGAGATTCTTTTTTATGTTGTACTTATCAAAGAGAATTATATGACACAGTGTAAAAAATAAGGCTTATTTAAAATTGAGATGAAAATATCTAATACTTGCATCCAGCTCTTAACAATATGTGACCTGTTTAACTATATAAAAATAGTATTATTTATTGCGATAATCACAAATGTGTCACAGCTATAATATACATATAACGTACTATGTTTATTAGGTGTGACATAGAAAGACAAAAGAAAAGAAAAAGCTGTGATGCCAAGTCTACTAGAGTCTCAGGTCGCGCGCGCGGTCTGCGTTGCGACAATGGTGGCCCGTTGCCGTTACGCGTTTCGAGCTCAAGATAACTTAACGGTGCCCGCGACATTTCACGATCAGAAAGCGGTGCTGCCTGCAGAACGACCTTTATATCGCACAGGTTCTGCTGGGTTTATGTACCATCCCGTATACTTATATATAATATTGTATCGTATACTTGTGCTGACTGTACCTGCAGTACAAGATTTTTTTGTATAAATAAAACCTGGCATACAAGCATACAGGCTACTTAATGGTAAGTGGTCACTGTTGCTTATGGATCCGTCCAACTACAGAGAAGTTGCTAATGCGCTTCCGCTTTCGTTTTTTTTTTAAACAATCCTATATAATACTGCTTCGGAAAGAACTCAGAAAGAAGTGCACTCCACATTTTTATATCCACGTTCGTAAAAACAAGCGCAAACCGCATAAGATTGGGTATTGTTAATAAACAATAACAATAGTCTCTATTTGCCTTCAAAACACAAAGACACAAACACATAAATAATATTTACAAGGCAACTAATCGATAAGGGCGTATGGGGGCGAAACAACTTTTGTTGATCCGGAATAAACGTCTGAGCAGCTTGTTTTAGTGTTCACGAAACACTGCAATGTTATTGGGTTTAACCACAATGGAATCAACACTGCTACTATTTTCGTTGCAAGTGTGGGTTACAGTATATTTCTATTGCTGTTTATTTACAAAAGGGTATTTTTATTTCGTTAGTCTGAGGGTAATAACACACTCGTGATGTAATAATACTTTTCATCAGCTGTCATCGCGTTTGTTATTTTTTTGCTAAAAAACTTTTTAATATTATTGTTATAGCCACATAGTCACGATGGCCCCTCAGGGGTTGGGCAGGAAGCACCAAGTGCCAAATGGATGTACCTTTACAGACATGATTTAATATTACTCCTGAACAGTACTCTTGTTCACTCACGTTTCACCAGTTACTTTTAAGTCCCATGGAATACGTGTTGAACCTATTGCCATACACCGGGCACAATTCCGGACTCCGAGTCATTACTAGAAATTCTGAATCAGAAAAATCTAATAGCACCCGACCCTTGACTTAAACCCAGGACCTTCTGATTGGCAGTCGCAATTGCCACCACTCGACCAACGAGGCAGTACTTTAACAATAATTTTAACTAGTATTGAAGATTAAATCCCTGAATTGTTGTCATCATTTGTCACTTGATTTGTTGCAATAATTGCTTCCTGGCAGACATATAAAATTGTTTGCGCGTAATATACAAGAAGCACATGTTTACAGCAAAGGATCCTTTAAGCTTATTCTAAAAAAACTCTTGACGCAAAGGGCGTGCTGGTAAGCGTCATAATAGGGTCGCCATTTAATGCAGTACTGTAGGTACTCATACATAATGTGGGGACTTTTGAACCTTTTCCTTGCTCCTTATGTCACGTTTTATTTCCATGTAAACTGTGTCCGCTGTCAGAAATAAATGGTCTTCGTGCAAGAGAACGCATGACGTCATCACTTTTAGTGGTCATGTCATCTTCTGCTTACTTATACAATACATAGGTAAACGAAGCTGTATTTCATTCGGTTTTTTCTAGCGTAGTTATTTTACGTAACGGATCTTTCTAATTAAACAGGCTAAAAACTACAGGATATACACTGCATGTACACTGAATTTAAAGGACAATGTGTAAAAATGCAGTGTTGATATTATTTTGTAATTTTACATTTGAGTACCTGCATTCTTTTTGGTTTAACAATAAATATTACCTTTTGCGCGTAGTGCATCTCGAGACACATAAACTGGTGCAGTGTAGTTCATCATCATCATTATCAGCCTACTCCCGTCCACTGCTGGACATAGGCCTCTCCAATGGCACGCCACTGAGCTC
>DWME01002119.1:0-21931 GCA_018244795.1 Parelbella ahira ahira | reverse complement strand
AAACAATAAAAGGGTACATAACGAAGATGATCATGACTTATCCCTAAGTCTCTTTGAACATACGAGTAATGCATTATTTGCACAAAGTAACTAAAATACAATAAACACGACTGAAATAATACAATAAATGTTGATCTTATACGAAATGAACATCTGTGGGTACGATCACTGAACGTGAGATGAACGACGTAATAGGTTGCAACTGGTATAAATTAAATATTCAAATGTTTCACTCGGCGAAAGTTGCAAATCATTTTCCAATGCGAGCGCTCGTTAAAATGTAAAGCTGCGATCTTTCGGTCAAAATAAAGCGGAATATTTCACTGAATGTTTTCACATTCAATTTTTAACGACGTAGAGAGCCTGCAGTTTCTAGCCACGACAGCGATAAATAAATTACGCTGTAGGTGCTACGGCGCGGCGGCTGCGGGTCACATCTTGGTTACACGTTAACGCTTATTACTGCCAATTTGAATAACAGACCTCAGCTGTGGAACGTTATTTAGAGAAAGGCGCGAAAATTTGCTACTGGTACATAAACAATTTACAAAGTTTTAAGCAAAATGATTACCTACTGGAAATAACTAGTTTACATTTTTCAAATGAAAGAGAATTGCTGCTGTTGACTGTTGCCTGTAAGCATATTATTTTTTATTTCCTTTTAAGCATAATGAAAGTTATTATTGTCATATCGTGACGTCATAACGAGTTAAAAGAACTACAAGACTACCTTTATTATGAGTGATCGAACGAAGGAACAATATGGATAAACAGAACAAGAACCGACATCATACAGCCTGCACTCGTCATTGCTATCAATTGCTAGTCAGGCGCACGTCTGCGGTTTTACTAACGTCATCTTCGTTGTGAGGTAAGCAGAGGGCTTCGAGTACCAAATATCTCCAAGACCTAGCGCACTTCTACAGTTATCACTTAATGCACGCAGCTGGTTTCGGAGATTTATTACGAAAACGATTAATTCCTAATAATTAGTATTCACTTATATACAAAACTAATAATTACTTTACGTATAATAACAATTCATACGTATTATTAGTGTAACCAGACGTTCTGTATCTAATTCGCATTTCGACGTCGTCCCACATAGTTCTAGAAAAAAATATCGTTTTGCAGGGACAGTTTAATGATTCTATTATACCCGCCAATCAGGGGATGGCCGGCTGGACCCTTTGACAAATGATATCGTTAGGCTCTCGTTGAGGTTGTGAGTGCCAGAATAGAAGTCGAAAAAAAATCAATATAACAAATGCTGGCAATGAGGTTTGAGAGGTATGGATTTAAAGGTTCGTTACGTTTTATACTAGTCATTTTAAAAATAACTGATTCTTGTACCTATAAAATCCATACCAATTGTAGGTTTAAGCGCATAGAAATGTTCTGTGAGACGGCTTCAGCCATGTGGTGTAACGTATAGGAAGTGATTTTACATGTTAAGCAAGCTGTAGTGAATGGATCATTCAGCAACCGATCCCATTTCGTTGTTATATGTTTGTTACCTATTGAGAGCCTAAGGTTTCCTGCTATACGCTGCGCTAGCCATTTGGAGCAGCGGGGTAGATAATAGCACACATCTCGACTTTAGGACAAAGAGTTTTGAAGTGTTGACGTCGAGCTATTTTAAGATTTACTTACTATTGTGATAATCGCAATATTGTATTATAATAAGTTTGGATTTAGTCACCCAGAACTCTACAAAAAAACCAAACTTTAATTTTAAATACGTTTCTCAGCTGTGAGGCCGGAAGAGTATGGAAACTTCATCCTTTTTCTCATTTCACAGAACTGAGTTTCCATTTGAATTCAGTCAGGAAATTCAGCGTTCGAAGGCACAAGTACAAGAGAAATACTTCATCGTTTGACGCGTAACCTCCTTGACACCCTCTCGTCGTGTGTCGCGTTCCAAGTGCTAGATCAATAGTGCTTATACACTTGTCCGACTTTTTTGACGTTAGTTGTATTAGAACTAGTCGGGAAGAACGAACGCCAGAATCAAGGCATCAAAGTCATCGGTCCTCGTGGAAGTAATCATATTACTTAACACGACGTATGATTACTGTAGACCTGAACATCATCCATTGTCGTGTAAACCCTCCTCTGGTTGGAACAGTATTACTACATCTATAGACTGGAATCTCTCTTTCGGCCGGAAATCATTAATATATACCCTGTATTATGATATAGGGATGAATCATCATTTGCATTGCATTAATGAATCGTCATATGAATTACGG
Source organism: Parelbella ahira ahira (assembly GCA_018244795.1). Classification (NCBI taxonomy): domain Eukaryota; kingdom Metazoa; phylum Arthropoda; class Insecta; order Lepidoptera; family Hesperiidae; genus Parelbella; species Parelbella ahira. Next base: position 19,679 of record DWME01002119.1, on the reverse strand, counting down.
TGAGAAAGATCGGTAAGACAGTAACATTGGAAGAATAAACGACAAATCAAAGAGCCTTCCCGAAATAAGAGTATGTACTGTTTTATTTTAATTAAGGTCTGAAATTAAATACCTCAATTATGATCTTAAATAAATTTAATAAAATTGAATTGCTGCGCACAGAAATTGTTACCAAACGTGTGAGTGTACGATTCAAAGTTTGGAGTACTCTCGAGATATCTGCTTACGATGTTCCGCTTCTTCCTCGCCGCTAATAGATATGTATCTCTTGCTGACTAATGTGGAACCAACGGCTCTTTGTGCTGAAACGTTTGCGATATTCCTATTACAATGCAAAGCGCTCTCTTCGGAATGTTCAAGACTAAGATGTCTTCGCTTCTAAAATGAATAGTAATTTATATTTGCAAAATCCGTATAAGTATATACCTAAAGAGAAAAGTCCTGAGTTGTGCACCGGCTGTCACAACAACGCCTAGCTTAAACCCTTGGACCAAGATAGCTAAAGATTTTTACAGTAACAGTTCTTAAGATGTAGACAAGAAAAAAGTTTTTTTAAATTCAACCCTTAAGGAAGTGAAAAAAGTGTTGATAGTTTGTATGGGAGACCGTCATTTGGATGCTAGAAACATAAAGCTTCGTTTTTAGGTTAATGATTAAAAATTAATGAATTAGCGTGCTCCCGTTTTTAAAAATTCACCTCCTGAAATAAATGTTTTAATTCTTTAGCATATTTCGTGTAATTTTCGAAACGGCTGAAACAATTTTAACAGATTCAAATTATGAAGGTTAAGTTAGTCTATTTTTGTTGGTTTAAAAAAAATTAAAACCTACAAAATGCGATAAACCCACGCGAACGAAGTCGCGGGCACGGCATCTTATACAATTTTAACATCATATTGCGCAGATGCCTTTGAAAAATATAAATTAATTTAGTATCATAATAGTACACAAACTATACGGTGTGCAATACGCAGTATATTTACACACACATTACATCTATTATGAATGCGGCCTTGAGAAAAAGCAGCTTATATTCAATATTTGCAATATCTCGTGCCTAGACATCACATTCCAATGAGAAACACGACAGGGGTCGCGGAAGGCTGGTCGCCGGGGTGGAAACGTATAAAACATATAAGGAAACTATTTCAAGTAGGTACTTTGGTAATCTGGTCGATTCACTCACAAAACGTTTGGGGGATGTGAAGTGCTACCTGAAGTACATCAGTAACACGATGTAAACATAAGATAGATAGAAAAAGGTAACAAAATCACGATGAATATAAAAGGAGGAAACAAATTACGCTCAAGCAAATGAGTTAATTTATGCTGATTATCTCGACGTTATTTATTTATTTTGAAATCATAATATTTCACAGCTCCGAATGTGGCGCCACCGAGGGCTTGTATACATTTTCATTATTAATTGAAAATTACTAATTCCTAAACGATCAAAGCCAATAAATAAATATATTTTAATTACGTCTGTATGTTTAGTATTCATTTATTCACAGTTGTTTTATTGAAATCTCTTGGAAGTACAAAATTTTACAAGTCTATCGATCCATGATGTCGACAATCATAAAAAAGGGGATAAAATGAATATTAATGTTTTCGTGTTGAGAGAGTAACAGTACATTCTGTAGTTCCCCTCGGTACAATAATCTTTCTTTAGTTAGAACATTTGGAGCTCTCACTTAAGAGTTTTTACAGACGTTCAAGTTAAGCAGCAAAAGGGCAATTTATAGAAAGTTTAATGACTAGGTGTACGACAGAAAAATACAGTTGTTTTGATTTTTATTTAATTATTGCACAGATTTAGTAAATACTAACTTGGCAGAAGGTTAGTCTGTAACTGATCAACTCTTTGCTAAATAATCGACAGCTATGGATAGAAGAGTATTTACTTATCCAGTTAATACGAAATTGCTGGCTTAACACAACATTCCCGAAGCCATCAAGCAACGAAACTGAGGGTTTGAAACTTATAGTCTGTTACGACACTCGAGGGACAAATACGTGAAACTTTTTCGGGCCGACAGCTTCTCAGCCAATACAACTTCTGAACGGTCCGCCGGTCTTAATTTTTCCCGATTCGTAAAACCTAGAATTATTTAAGACTAGAGCGAACAGGTACTGTTTAGGGAAGAGTGCTACATCTCCTTATCAACGTGTGAAATTGTAGTCCAACGCGGGCCTACGGCGAAAAAAGTAGCGGCGAACACAAAAATTTTTTTTAATTTAAATGCCAAGCAAAGACACCCATCTAGTATACTAGAGTAGAAGTGGATGAGTCAAGTAACTAGCCACTTTCGTCGCTTCGCATACGAATGATAAACTACTTTTCTGTATGTTTTAAATTAGCTGTAGGTATGGAACAAATATCTCACTTATATTGCAGCTGCCATCCGTGCTAGTGAATGCTTACAATACTACAATAATTACAATACAATAATTGTATTCCTTATATTTTTGATATTATTTTGCTACTTATACTTAGAGAACATTTGCGGTGTGTTGTAGTATTAGAAACAAAACTTTAAAAACTAATTGCAATGTTGCGCCAATTCAAAAGTTTTCATTGTAATATTATCGACGGGCCGAATATTTAGTCAGTAAACATGCCAACACCCTTAGCTTGCTAAGCTGTCGGAACGGAAAAAAACTTATATCCTTATGCAAGTACGGACGTCGACCCTTTATTACAATCGTGTTCCTGATCTGATAAACGTCACTTGTTTGGAATGTGACTTAAATTCGACTTGGCGTGAACCCAGAGTGTTTGAGTATGACCTCGATGCCCGGATACTCTGCCAAGAATTAAACTGGGATTAGTTTTGGATCAGTTTCTAAGCTTCGATCGAAATACTTACAGTATAAACGAAGTTTGAGTCGAAATCAATTTTAATGATATATTATAATATAACATGTATTTTGCCACAATAACAGTATTATGAGTTCATAGATTGTTTTTATTACGTTCCGCAAAATATCGTAGTTATAAACGGGGCCAACTATATCAGTTACGAGTTTTAGAAATTTGCGTAGCCTTTTGGATATAGAACTAATTATTAAAACCACCTCTGGGAAGCTCACCAATTTTCTATAAAAGCGTAAAAATCAAATCCGATCTCCATATAGGCACTACTCAATCTATGGATCGTAACAAAATGTTAAACATATTGAGTTTGAATTATTTGCACTGGCAACGTCGTGTCCCTGTCGAGCTTTAAGTACACTGTACACATAAAGTCCTCATTGGAGCGGCGTGCTGAAATATCTAGCAGATTATATACACACAAATTAATACTAACCAAATTGGTCAATTCTGTGAGTAATTTAACTGTAGTTTCTTAAGTGACTGTGTGATGTATGCATTTATATGGTTTAAATTAAGTTTCCTTCTTTGCTACTCCATATTACGAATATATTATGACTAACATAAAACAAGATACAAAGAGATATCCACTGAAACCTCGTGTAACTCAGCATGACACACTCACCGAGTACCTGGCCCAGTAGTTGCTGGATAGGACAGAATAGAATGTGTGTTAAGAATAATATTTGAAAACAAACATTACAGAAGGTACATAATTTTAATATCATGATATCTTCTCGTTCTTATTCCATATACAAGATTTAGACCGTATTAGATAAAGTTATTTAACTGAAGGGTTTTGTTTGTCTCGGGGAGTTTACTTAATAACTTCACTTAGCTTTAGTTCTGCTGCCTCGCAGTACAGGGCGCGTGCTTGTAAATGAGTTTCAGACGGCGGGTTTAGTACGAAAACTACTCTACTGAAACATTGTTATATGTTGGCCTGTAGGTCAACATTGGCGAGCAATAGTAGTCTAGAGGCAGCGCCAGTCTTTCGCTAAGATGGTTTTAACTCTATACCTATTTTTAATTTAATTCCTTCTATCAATTAACAGCATATATTTTCTTATACCTATTAACGAAAAAGTACAAAGAAAATCTACATAATTTAAAATCAACTATAATTCTCTGTGTAGCGCCGGATCCTGCCAATCCGTGTTTGCCAGCGTGCTGTATCATAGCGTTCATCTGTCTTATTCCGAAAGCAGATGCGTGTCCAAATGTGGTCTGCCAAGACGATTAATGATGATCATATTAAGAGGTCACTGTGGTCTAGCTGTATTAAAATAATTATACTATCCTAAAAATACACGATGCCTCAAATTAAGTTATTTTTACCAGGAAAATTGATTTTTCTTAGTATTTAAAGATTATTATCATAAAAATCTGGACAACGAGGCAGCTGTTCCACGCGGTCAGCTCAAGCAACAGGTATTTCAAATTAGATGCTTATTACACGGTTCCGTATATCTTTTTAACGCAAATAAAATTGCATCTTTAGAAATATTAATAACAAGCGTAACATCACCCCTGTAATCCCCGAAGAGGTAGGCAAAGGGGTATAATACGCTCCCGCGATTCACCAGTTAAGTTTTTACGTCCCATGGATATTTAAAAAAAATAATTGGAGAAAATGTTTACTATGAATAAGTTAAACAGGTGTATGGAATATCACAAAGAATATGATTCGAAAGCATGTTTGAGACGGCACCGTAGAGCTCCACTATTGAAGTTATTTCCAGCTGTCTCCCGTCAGGGCCCGCTCCATCCATCACGCATCTTTATGCGAACAGATTTATGAAGCAACATTTTTAGAGCTTTCATTTTATGTTCGGAGTATATTTGGTGGGCGGCTGTCTTCATGAATTATATTGTGCCTATCATTTACATGGAGTTATGCGCCGAGTAAATATTTGTCATTATTGTAGCAACTTCTTTTGAGACTTAACCGAGAGAAGACAGGTTTTATTAAGACTGAAGAGTTTAGTTAAATATATTGGCAGACAGGGTCGTCATGTTTTTAGGAAATGTGTCACTACAGTGTTAGCAACACTCTTCCCACGAGCAAAATCAAAAAATGCGGTCAGTGAGAAATAATGTTTAAATGTCAAGAGCCGAGGAAAATATTGAGTACCTAACACGTATTAAAAGTGGTTAGCCGGCAAGGATTTGGGAAAAATATTTTTGCTAGTGTTTTGACGTCACATATGAGAAGTGAGAAGAATCTTATTTTTAATAACCTGACTGACTCGTTAGTCGAGTAGTTGCAAGCGCGAGGGCTGATTGAAATGTCTTGGGTTCGATCTCCGAATCGGGTACTATTGAGTTGAGTATAGGATTTTCTAACTTAAAATTCCTAGTAGTAGCTCGGAGTCTAGATTTCTGCTCGATAGGCAAATCACCTATTCCACGGTAGGACGTATAATGGAACTGGTGAAATGTGGGACGAAAAGCGTATTAATTAAAGATAGCCTATTGCTTATACATAGTATATTGCTTGTTTACATCCCAGACGATAACACAAAATATATCGTGTATTATAAAACGTAGAAATAAATAATATAGTAAAACGAATTCATTATATTAAAATAATTAGTTTTATTTTTAAAAAGACAACTCGTGATCGCCCGAATTTAACTCGGGTTAACTAGTAAAAAATAACACTGAAACGTAGCTGAGGTCAAACGCAGCATAACGCAGACACTGCGAATTGGTGCGGCATGTCTAGTCCATGCTGTTCAAAAAAAAGCTGTATCTCTATTTCGAAATTCTGCATTCCACACAACTTAAAACATCTGAAATAAGTAGATATTATGCAGACGTTGTAATAACTTAATCATGGCAACAAAACAAACTTTTTGCAGTTATTTGCTTCTGTGAAGAATTAATTAGAGCGCCGCTCGCTGCTAGCGTTCTTCCTCGTGTTTTTATTAAGTTGTGCGAAAAGAGTGGAAAGTTCTGTCGTTCTAAACATGAAAAGATTTAATGGCACAAAGTTATATACATTTGTATATCCACTAATCTCAAACACGGATCACAGAAGCGATGAAACTAATTCCGCCATGCTTAACGTAATTAATGTCGCCAAGATATTTAATTTATGTGAAGAATAGAAGTATTTTCCAGTAACTAAAAAAGTCCAGAATTATTGCACTTCACAGTTTTACCGGTTGATAGTCTTCAAACTACAGGTAGTCCTATGAAAACTTGTTTACGCTCGGCGGATCCACTAGCCGCCCCCACCTCTAATTAGCCCTTTTATTGCTGTATATTCCGAAATAATTATTCTTGGATTATGTTGCACCTTATCTAGTATATGCATTCGGTTATGAATAGTTGATTATGATCCAAAAAGCTAACGTGAAGGTCAGTCATGGGAAGATGTAACCCGTGACGTTTATGCAAGAACGGTTTGTGTTAAGTCTGCCTTCCATCACAATGTGGAAGCTATTTAATGGTAAATAATAATGCACTAATGATGATTGGGTCGCAAAAAATGTTTTACCACCGTCCATAGAATTCAAATAAAACCACAGGAAAAGTTTGTTTATGGCGATACATCCATGTGGACGTTGTAGGGAGGGTGTCCATTGTTGGTTGACGATAGTCGCCCATTAAACTTTTACTGTTATGGCGAACGAAATTGGATAGTATTTTTAACGCACCTTCCGTAGCGAGGTTTATAGCCAGCTTTTATAGCCACGAGTCGGTTTTGTACGTGGTATTGCCTAAACATTTTAATGGGACCTCAGTTAAAAAGATCAGTTCACTTAAATGGAATAGAAAATGGAATCAAAAAATATTTACTATCAAAAAAAGTAAATTATTTTTATTGTTTATGATACCAAAGTAGGGGAAGCAGGGATGTTGCGTAGCAGTCCCGAATTAATCAAATTGATATTGGTCTGACCTCAAAGGGATTCTGTTATAGACATCACAAACAGCGCAAGTTGGAATTCCTCATTACCCTAGGACATCTGTCCATCATATGTAGGTACTGCATACATCTGTCCAAATAGGTCAGATACCAGCGAATGGGGGAGTCAGAAATCTCCATTTTTATCTGTAAATTTCTGCCTATTACGCAAGGGACCTGGCGTGACGATGTATTAAAAATAATCAGTCCATCGCATTAAAATGTAACAATACTTGCTTGCTTCCATGCTTAAACTGTCGGAAGAGGGTGCTAAACCACTCGGCGTAGAAAGTGAACTGCAAGTGGCGTGCAACGAGCCGCCGGCAGCACACCGCGGGCGCTCATATTCATACCAACAGTTATGGCTTCCAGTAGTTTAAGTCATTCCTTCCGCAATCACTAATATTGAAATGTTACACTATATATTACATGGCTCCCATTTCGTAACAAGTTTTCTTTAAATGTTTTCCGATACTGGGATTAATTAATTACTCAATATCAGATGAAACGAAAATGATATAGAATCCATTCACCTGGTCCTTCAAGCTGGGCCATTTTTAAAAGGTTCGGAAAATCGAATACTTGGCAAAACATCTTAATATTTCAAACACACTATCAACGTCATTAAATGAAATGTCTGGGAAAATAAATATTTACCAAAATATTCTCTGGTGGCAAGAAATAAATAAATATTAAGGTGAATAGAGTACTCACGTTAACTTCTTTGTCGACTCAAGAGCTCTCTAGCAAAGATGATTAAATTCCTTCCGCCTTTGCACGTTCTAACTGGAAACTCTTTTACCTTTAGATTCCTTTATGAAATCCTTTCTTATTTACGCGCAATACAGGCGGCTACTAAGAAAACCATTTAACATTGGTTAATAGCAGAGAGTTGAATCTACTGCACTTCTATTCTATAAACATACTTGTATTGAGCGGTGAAGTGATGGCCGCAATGATTACCTGCGTAGGGTACCAGGCGCAGTAACAGACTGAGCAAGACGTAGCTACCGCGACTGTGCTGCTAGGTACCACAAATTGAAAATAAATTCCATCATCCGTTATAATAATTATAGAAAGGTGTAAAACAATTTATATACATAGTGCGTTTGTAATATAATAAATTTTAATGATTACCTATTAAATGTCTGCTTTGTTAGTTAAGTGGTTGCAACCGCGACTGCCGATCGGAAGATCTTGGGTTCAAATTCTGGGCCGGGTACTATTGGATTTTTCTTATTTAGGATTTCTGGTAGTGACTCGGAACATTAAACTGTTATTAATATTAGTCAAAAGTCAACAACTTTAGCAAACGCTTTTTACCGTTTAAGGAAACACTGAAAATGTTCTCAGTGAATTACAAACTGACAACAAAAATATAAATTTCCGGCGAAAATATTTCAGTCGCTGTTTTTTTAAAAAAGGTGCGGGCTCTGCGAACGTTATTCTTTTAAAGAAGAAATGTTATGTTTATTTAAACTTATTGCTGTGTCTCTTATTTTAAACCGCAATAATAATAGTTTTCTTAACCTCAGCTATATTTCAATAAGTATCAAAGTATATCAAAGTAGATATACCTTCACGCCGCGCTCCTTACAGGGACAGTCAAAGAGCAAGGAGTGCCAAATATCTCTATCCTTGTAAACTTGCAGTGCTTATTACGATTCGTATTTAATAATTAATAGTAATATTATAAAAGAGTCATTAATGCTATTTACAATTTATAATTTATTTATTATTATTATATGGTCACGCCAGGTTCCTAACGGGGTAGGCAGACATCACTTAACGTCAAAGAACCCTATCCTTACACATCTAAATTGGTTCTTCTACCTCCATCACTCTCTTAAAACACTTCATCAGGCAATACTCAATCCATTTGGTCAAGATGTGTCAGTCTTAATCTCCCTCGGCGCTTGCGTCCATCAACATTAACTATTTACTTATCTTTATTATTGTTTTAATGTACCTATATTCTTTTTGTTTATTAATGTTTAACATACCCGATTTAAGTAAGGTTAGGTGTCGATATCGAAGTAATAAGGCAGCCGTGGCCGGAGGTGGCCCAAGGTGACTTCAGTCGGTAATTCATTAAGGCGGGGAAACGGCGCGGTAGCGACCATCGCGAAATTGCGCCGTAAGCCGCCACGCTGTCAATTTGACGGACAATAACGGCGCAGCGGGGGGCGCGGCTGCGGGGCCGGCGGACTTGTGCTTACATTGTAGTCTTTACGTGCTAGCGGCTGCAACCCTTTCTACATCCCGCCCACATCATATCATCATCCTGTCTTACTTCGCTGCTAAGCATTCCCTAAGGAGTTTTTGTCTATAAGTTCCAAGCAAGCACCGAGTAGGGTGGGCAAGTGAGTGAGGGAACACAAAAATAGGTTCGCGAACCGACTATGCCTCTTTTAAGCTTTTAAAAAATTTGTCGACCGAGATCAAGTACGTGACGTATCCTGGAAATTCGATGCTAAATATGAAACCTTGTACGTAGACTGATAATATTATAATGACAAAACTTTTCTTTCTCTCAAGCGTCGTTTATATGGAGATCGCTGTCGATAATCCACAGCGTGGTTAATAGTTTACTATATAGAAGCACCGGATGTTATCATTGCAAAAAATACATGTACATAGATAGATAAATAAAACCGCGAGCCGTGTGGCCCCAAGCATTTACACGAAAGGCGACAAGGACAGCCTCAATATATACGTCACTTTACCTGGACACCCTGGACACTGACTTGAACTACTTCGTGTTTGCTTTACACGAAAGACTTGTAAATAGTTTGACTGTGTACATAACTAGCGCTGTCGTCTCTGCAATAAATATACTGACCAGCGACTAATTTAATGATAGGCAGCTCCACTGCCTTAAAACTCTTATAACAACTCTAAAACCTTTATAAGAAATGAAATCATTTCATAACTTGTGCGTTGTGACAACCAATGCAAAATAACAACGTTCAAATAATACGATATTTCCAAAGGGTTTCATTGGGTAACGCCTTACTAAGTAGTTCATGCAAGACTGATGACGTCAGGTGCTAATTCGTAGCCATATTTGAAGATAAATAATTTCGACTCCTTTTTGACGAGTTTTGTAGCATTACCTCTTTTCTGAAAATATTTACGGAGGAGCAGATAAGGTTATCCAATAATGATAAACGCGAACACACGCGTAGAATATTTATATTGCTGTAGAATAGTCGAGGCTGACGTAGCCATCTCGTTGAATAGATAGCAAAATAAGCCCAGAACTGGATCACGTATGCACTCTTGGATTTAAGAAATCTAAGTTATATTATGACCTGAGGTAAGGTTTAAGTCATTCAAATTGACCACGACATTTTTTTTATTAGTATTTTGTCTACGACCTCTTACAATTAAAATTAAGAACAAGGAAGATTCTCCGTGATGCACATATCTAGATTGTGAACATTACGTTACGAAACAGTTTACCGCGTGCGGTGAAGTAACTGGCATTCGAAAGGTTTGCTTAAGGTGGATATTGAAAATTTTATGAAGCCTTACCGACACGGGCTTTCTCGAAGTCCTGCCACTTACCTGAAAATGGATAAACGCAAAGTTAGTAATTTCCAACATCAAAGAAGCAAGTTATAGTAATTAAGAACGTTCTATTTAGGTATACTTATCGTGTACTGAGCAACGTACTTTTGCCTTGTTTTAATACCAATCGCACACTGAAAAAAAGTTTGGGCGTCCTTAACAAAAGCGAGATTAACACACGTTACTGGCATTTCCTAGGGTCCTTATTCATGTAATTAATCAATATACATATATTAGTATACCTGAACGTTTTAAAAGAGATAACAACCAAGGAGTTAACTGACATATCCATATACCAGTATACCGATAGTGTTGAAATATTAAATTCTTTATTTCTGGTAAAGTTTAGCAAGTTGCAATATTTGATGTTAAAGAAATATAGATGTATAAATATACACGTATAAATATAGATGTATAGAAATATTAGATGTTTAAGCAGTCAATTACTAACAAGTTGCAATATTATAAATAAATATGAAATATCCAGTAATTATAGACAATGAACACCTTAGTACCGCAATAGTAAAGTTGCTGCGACCAACGCGAACGCCACAGAGAGTAGTGTCGCACAAGATAGAGACATTTGGCACTCACATGATAATAATTACAAAACAGAGCCTTAGGCATATGGCGAAACTCAACGTCATGCCAGTAGACAGACTAGGTTAGTCGAACGTTTTCATGTAATTGCTCGGAATTATTTAGTATTCTATTGCACTCCGATGAATACTTGCTGAGCCAGCCTCCTGGCAGTGAAAGGAAGGCTTGCGTCTTTCATTTTGATCACTCTCGTCCTCGGTAAGGCAGTATTTTGTATTTTTATAAGGTTCATAATGAGATAAGATCAATGAGTGAACATGGACAGAAGAAGCGAGTGACTAAGAGAATGAGTGAATAAGTACTTTATATTACCAGGAATGTGGTATAATCTAAGCATATTAAGAGACAAGAATCTTCACATGCGAACGTAATTTATCATAAGCCGCTCCACAAAGGAGTGCGCTGTCTGCCGCAGCAACGAGGTGGAGATGCCGGGATTGTAGATATTCATAATTAACCTCGCGCGCACTACGTGGCGCTGCGTCCCAGCCTCTGTACGAGCGCCGACAACATCTGCGAGTATGCACCTACTATTGCTGCAGGTGCATACGGGGCGGCAAACTTAACCTGTTTGCTAACTACTAATGGAAAGTGAATTGAGAGCTCAAGGGACAGAAACCTAGTCATCGTCATTAACAACCCTCGAGAGTTCCACTGTTCTCCTCCCAGAGTGAACACGATTAAGATCATAGTCTATTACGCTGTCTAAGATTTAATTTTACGTACATAGAGAATACTAGGAACAATTCTGAGATGTGTATTTTTTTGGCGAATTTTATTATAATCGTTTTGCTGAAATACTTATTGATAGTTGGAAACGCAAAGTACTTTATAAATGGTGATTAATACTCGAAAACGTAAATAACTTTGTATTTAATACAATTGTAAGCTAACAATGGATGCACCTAGACGTCAGCTTCAGCGCCGCAGCGGAGAACAATGGCACTGGATCTCAAGAAGTGTTTAAATTGTTGTCGGGAAACGTCATTTATCACAACTTGTATTTCGAGCAGCGCCGCGCGGACGGAGAGAAAGTATTGCAGAACAAAGTGGAATAATCGTGTTTTTAGCGCTTTCTATCATTTCATAAATTCTAGTTCAAATTAAAAAAGGCTCATAAGGATATTAACAATGTTAACTTATCATCATCATCAGTCTGTCCATTGCTGGACTTAAGCCTCCTCTGAAATTCTTCAAGCTATAATTCCCACGCTGGACGTGCGCCTAGTGTGGAAATCATGTATATCATCATCGCCTGCACCGCCCGTCATCTATCAAGCTATTTAAAAGTATCATGATCATCACATCAGCCTCTAAGGATCCAGCTGAGTGATGGTAGTAGTCTCTTACAAGGCGAGTCCCTAAACGTCGACTAGATTAAATATAATATATTAATGATACCTGTAAATGACGCCTCACATGAGGATATGTGGTGTGGATTACCTTGCTGTTCTCCTCGGTTAGGACAAACTGCTTAAGACATCTTGAACAACGAAAGTACTCTTTACAAAATATGAATGCAATAAATATCGTGGGACGTCGCCCCAGAAGGCCGTCTGATCCCAAAGTACGTAGAGCCTGTGTTACGATAATCACAGAGCTGGTATATACATGTACCTACTCGTAAACGTAATGATAAAACCCTTACAAACCCTTATAACTAATATTTGTCCCGTATAAAAATCGAAACTGCGGCCACCAGCTCGGCATTCAGGACCATTAACAACTGGGCCGACGGGTCACACAAAATGCTTCTATCGATTATTTAATACTCTTCCTAATATTTCTGTTCCCTGAATGAATCTGTGGAAAACGCTCTACAATAATTAATTAACAATATAATTATTCCAAAATGATCCGTAATATCATGATACAATTACGGGCTCGTGATGAAGGATCATTAACATCAATTACTGAGATGGGCGTTACAATAATTGCAGGTAGGTAGCGTACCGCCAGGCGGCGTTCGGGTCGCCTGCCGTGTGCCTCGCTTCTCTATCTAGTCACAAATATATTAACTACCTACGTCTTGCCTACATAGAACTGCCAATACGCAAGAGTTTTTGAGTTCACTAGTTAGAATCTATAAACCATTACCGTCTTATTGGAACTATGGTTGAGGATTATAGTATTTATTTATTGTGTCAGTACAACAAATACACATACAACAATTTAGCTTAAAATTTCACTTAAAATACCGGTAAAATCAAATTTTTCGCCACTTTATTTTCAGAACATTGAAAAATAATTTGTGCAAGGATTCATTCCTTTTTTTATTATTTTTCTTAATTATTTATATTATTCTATAATTATTAGATAATGGCATTGAAGCTGATGATAAATAGTAATTACATATTATATTACATACCAATGCAATTACATACCAATGCACGAATCTCAGTTTAGTCCTACATTACATCGATATCTCGCATAGTAACCATAAAATAGTTAAAAATTAGTATTTTCGTATTTCTTCGGTAACTACAGTCGTACGTATGTGTGCGTGCTATTATTATCTTAATATTATATAGGTATTCAAAAAGAATCAATTCTGAAAACCACAATAAAACATTTGCAGTGGTTGTTCTTAATGTATAGAAGAGGTATAAAAATGATTTTGTAAATTTATACCTCAAGGGAAGGGTTAACGAAAGGTTATGTGAATGAAAATGTTTTTTTTTCTAATTACAAAAACTTCTAAGGCTTTAAATTTAATGAAATATGTAAGGTCGATAAAGCGTTAGGAATTTACAATAATAATTTTATTTTTAAATAAGATTATTACAAGATTTCAAAAGACGATTTTAGCGAAACGTGCGGGTGACTGATAGTGTTAATTATAACGTACTTCTGTTGGGATTCATGTACAAGAAACAATATAATAACGATGAAGCGAAAGGATCTCTCACTCCGTCTAAGAGCGGGTCCTGCAGTAGGCGGAGAATTGCAGTAGCAAATTCTGCTTCCCTTACAAGTTGTCTCTTGCACAAGGATAGATCGCAACTCCGTTTCAGGCGCTCCATACATCAAAATATTTAAGCATATAGAAATATATTATCTTCTCTTACAGGTAAGAAATTTTTCATAATGTCATTTCATTAAATATTTTAAGTCTCAAGAAAATTAACAAATGTTCATGTTACATATTCAAACTGCATTAAAGGCATTATTAGTCGACAAATAAGCACTCAGTAGGTCAATAACATTTTATGTAAGGGATATCTATGTGAATAAGGTTCCAGCACGCGGAATACCTACCAAGGTTGTAAGATCAAAGCAGAAACTCAACAAGTTGTACATATGGAGTCATCTTCTGGATATGAACCATGATAAGGAGCAGTTTGCATTGAGCAGCAGACAACAAATACGGATCAAACATGTACAACATAATTGAGTCCAAAACTAGCTCCAGTATAGCGGTAATGCTATTGCTGTTATCGCGTGAAAACAATTTATTTAACAACGATTATACGTACAGAAAGAGCGAAAGTATTCGTCTTAGAAACCAAATATGTGGGCAAGAATAAATCGTGCCCCGGATATGAGCCAGCGCCAATACAAATACAATAACACTTTTATTCTGTCTACACTCCATTAAACTGTAACAGATATTTTAATTTCGCGTCGTCAGATTCAACTATTGTAATGTGGGTCAAGTGTAAGTCTCATTTTTAATTTTCATCTCATCGGGATCGAATATAGGTCAGCTCGTGTCACGATTTTCTATTTTAGCTGAAACTGTTGTAGGATGATTGCCTACTTCATTCGCTGTAGAAAATCTCTCACCGATATCTATTAGATCATAGTTAATGCCACTGGCAACTCAGTCGTACGTGAAGTAGATTAGTTTTTTATTGGCGTTAAAACCATACTTAATTGTACAAAGGACAGCTTTTGCGGTGCGAAGAAAGAACTTCCACGCCTTTGAGTATTATTAAATAGTAGGGCATAGTGGCCAAACCTTGTTAATTTCTCAGGTGGCTCATAAGCATGTCAAATGACGATCTCCACAATTCCCACTAAGTTTAACCTGTCTAAAAAATCTTAATAGTCTTAAAACTTACTTTTAAATTATTATCAAAGAATATTTTAGTTACACAAATAATACAGTTCCAAATAGTTTCTCGCTTAAGTTTAAATCTATGAGAGAAGAGAGAACGGATACAATGCAGCCGGAAGCGTTCGCGTCGCCGGATGTCAATGAGATTGATTTACTTCAAAAGGATTTCCTCGTAGTTGAGTATATTGATAACAACTTTTTGAAATGGAACGTTGAATGATTGTAAATAGCGCGTTATATTAAAATCGAACGAAATAATCCATACGAGGCGTTAGAAATATCAACGCGCCTACGACGGGTTTTACATGATGCCATATGTAATGTAATTTCCAAAACGTGACAATAGCACGTTCGTTCGCGCCCGCCTCGTCAACTCCCGCTACGTCGCCACTATGCCTACCTATATGGATGTGCTTTGTAAAACATTCCAATATACATATGTATGAACACTTATGTACATTTGTGCTGGATTGATTTCATATTCGCTACACACTTTCAGGTAAATACGGTGAATACAAGGCACACAAGCGCATACCATTTCAACTCATATTTTATTTTATTTAACAAAATATATCGATTTACGCGACGGATATTGTTATTGTTTTTGCCATTGTTTTCAGCTGAGATTAAGTGGTTTTAACTTTCCGATTGGCATGTTTAATTCTCACTGCACATCCGTATTATTCGTTTCTATCTCAGCGTCGCATTGTCTCCGGCTGATGATGATCATGATAAAGACTAAACTTGATACGAATTGTTAGTCATCCGTGACGACAACAATCCTTATTCTTCCCTTTCTTTATCTCAATATAATATATAAATGCTTAGTAAGTACTGTTAAAAATCTCATCAACATTTTCATCAAAGCTAGCGGTCAAAATGATGGAATTTCAAATCTCCAGCCATTCATATCAATTTACATAACAAGGTTAGCGCCGCGGTTGAGCTCGAGAATGTAATCGCGGAATTAGTAATTTCGTAGCCAGTTATAGCTCAGTTTTACTGGATTGAGCCGGATTCAACTCGCGAGAACGGGATTACACTGAGTTTTATATGTAGTTTGGAATAAAGATATTCGTGTATTCGCTAGCATCCATGGTTAGGTACTAGTCGATAGTTTTTGATTTTAATGTCAATAAAACGAAAATAAGTTTGTTTCATATATTAACCTATTACACAAGAATAGTTTATTAATAGCACCTTGTGACACACGACGGGTTAAAATTTAATAATCAAATAATTCTATATATAAAAATGCTATTTTAATACCAGTTACTATAGTTTTTACAAAATAAATCAATTAAAGAAAATACCAGAACCCTTTTTAGTATTGCAGTTTGAGATTGTGGAAGCCAGGCCAAACAGATAGACATTGCAAAAACCATTCACGAAATAGAGAGGATAAAATTACAGCGTAATGTTTGTCCCCGAAATGTACGTAGTTCAGAGTGATTAGTAAGCGTGTAACTTAAATTCAATACAAAAAAAACACTCACTTAAAGGAACTAATTTACAACATTTTGGACACAGAATTTAGTACTTCTTTCAAACGGACCGTCTCCTAACTTGTCAACTTCTGTGCTCCTAAATGTGTGTAAGGTAATGAAAGTAGTATCGAATGTCTTCCTATTGGCATTTCTGCCACAAAAAAAACACTTTATCCATAAATCAGTCTCACTCAATAAGTACATAATAATATGATATTAGCGTATTACTAATTATGTATACCTATACTCAATAGGTTACCAGTTTCTTCAATCGTTCGCCATTAAAGAACTACATGACGCGCTGATAACAAGACAGAATCAAGTATAGTTCACACATTATTCTCGGTAGGTACCTACATCTAAAGAAAAGTGATAAAATACTTACAGCGACTATTTTAAGTCTAAATTAACTAAAAATCTACCCAACCGCTTGAAACCGGAAGTTGATTCCAGTCGCACACTTCCGCTTAGGAATACTGGAAGCGACGAAGAAAACATAGCTAAATTGAAACTTGAAATCCGACTGTTAAGATACAATTTCCGTTGTATTTAATGCAAAGTTCTTTTTAGATGTTCCGGTTTTCAGTTTGAGCGTAAAAACTACTGACCAAACTGCCATTACGATCTTAGAACTTTATGTTGATCTATAGCAAATAACCGACTGGCTGGTTTCGCGATGAAGAAATAGAGCACGAGACGTAATATAATGTTTTTTAATGATTTCATTGCAATTTTTTTCATATAGAACAATAATTCGTTTTTTAGAACCCAACCTAAAACATCAAATCAGAGAAAGGAAAATATTGTAAAGTGCGAGGAATATATAAAAGTTTTTCTAGCGGCGAGTTTTTTTCTTACTTTTACAAATAATTCATCCAGACATAGGACGTGTTTTTATTTTAAAGATGTACTAGAACTAACATCTACGACTATACACCATATGGTAAGAGCCGATTATAAAACAAAACTGGAATCCTCATTAAAACTGACCACATATACCTACATATGTAAGCGTTGCACACTGGATAAGGCTGGCCAGTTAGTTCCACAAATGCATGTTGCTAATACCGAATTGTATCACAAAGTACTCTCCAGGAGTAAAATTGCTCCTGCAACGACTATACCATTAAAGCAATTTTTTTTTGATAAAAGACCATGGTTGGTGTTCTATAACACAAATCACTCGTGCCATTGATTAAACAATTATAAATTTGAATAAAACGTGGCCTAACAAAGTAAGGAATTTCTTTGTAACGGTCAAACGGCTTGTATCTACATCCCTCAGAGATTTTTCCGTATCTCGGAGATTATGAATCCCGCTGGGCTTAATTCGAGCCTTCCTTTATTTCAACTTTAATCTTATCTGCATTCCACTCTTATATTATCTGCGCCCGCTATATTCCTTTTCGTAAATTTTTTTGTTAAATTTAAATCTCTAAGGTTAGAATTTTCTTCCATATTCGTCCTTCCATTACAACCTCCATTTATTTTAGCACCACTGCTATCTACCCTACCATTACGTTCCCAGCTATATTTGATACTTGCCTTATCTCTCAGGTAAACTAATGTTAGGTAGCGATGTTCCCCTTGGATTGATGTCCCTAGTAGCAAGAACGCCAAGTCCACAAAGTATATTCATTATTATAATAGTTACTCTACTGATACACAGAACAACGGTGAGACTTAGTCTGTTT
This sequence comes from Parelbella ahira ahira, assembly GCA_018244795.1. Lineage (NCBI taxonomy): Eukaryota > Metazoa > Arthropoda > Insecta > Lepidoptera > Hesperiidae > Parelbella > Parelbella ahira. The sequence goes on along the minus strand of DWME01002119.1, from coordinate 1,471 downwards.
TATATACTGTTGCGCTAAAAAAACATAAATCTTGTTATGTTTGCAACTTTGCTGTTTACTAAGTTCAGGAAAAGAAGATTTTAGACTTTAACACCCCTCTGGGCACCTGGCTCATTGATCTCAAACCGCAGCTTCTCGCGCCGGCTACACTGCAGACGTTGGGCGGTTGTAGCATTTAGCCGTGCTTAGACAGGGTGCACTTTACCGCGATAAATTAGCCGCATAAGCATAGGGATGCCTGATACTATGCTATGATATATAGTAATACCAACAAATCATGATAGCCACCAGCGATAATTAGCGACATTTGATACAATACTTTGGTCATACGATAGGCTCGAAATATCGTTATCCTATAAAAATATAGTGTTTATAGATCGTGTCAGGATATGACAATGTTTCATATTTTAAAATTTCTACTATATGAACCCCCTTATGTCTCCGAATTTTATTTACTACGCCGATTATGCTGTAATAACCAGGGAGCATATTCACGGTTTTCTTTATTATTTCGATTTAAAATTGTATTTAAATTATTGCTACTTCAGTAGCCACTAGGTGCTTCAGTGAAAGATTTTGCCTTCAGTCGCAGGCGCTTTTATTTCAACTTATTGCCAAGAATTATTTGCACACTTCTATGCAAGACGTTTTATAAAGTAGGTCACAAAATCCTTTTATTTTTGCTTCCTGTGAAGTAACAAGAAATCTTTATAACTGGTGTTATTTTTGCCAATGTCTTCTCCTCGGCTATGCTTAATTGTTACAAGGCCAAAAAATCAGGACAGGGATTATCCGGAGTTTCGTTAGGATCTCATGTAGCTTTTTAATTTTTAATGTCTGTATCCATGACGTAATCAGTACTTTTATAGTACAAAAATGTGTGCTGGTGATAAAAAATTATCGCCGCCGCCGGTTTATAGTTATAGTTTTCCTACGGCAAAATTTTTATATTTTATGTCAACAAACTCGGTGTTAGTTAGCAGCTCATAATTATAATTTATTAATAACTGAAATAATTGAGTCTTTTTTGTCTCTCGAAACACAGTTTTTGTAATAAAAAGAAACCGAATACTGTACAATTTAGTATCTCACTCCGGGTGTGCTGATATAAGACCCTAACGCTTTACAAAAAATGTTCGCTTGAGAAACAGTAGGTATAACTTATGTTATTTAAAGCGTAAGTATGAACGATCTCACTATAGCCTTAACGCTTTTTACTCTAAGAGGAGACTTATGTCCAACAATGAAACGACAAAAAGGTGGTGATGACAAAAAGAGTTTAATTTCAATATCGCTTCAGAATTAAAACAGATATCATACATTGAGCAGAACGACAACCACCGGACATTGGTGCCGCCACCATTAGCTGTCACTATTAATTTTGAAAATTCTCCTAAATTGACATGGCTGCATTTATTTTAACTGTTAAGCAACAGTATAAGTATAGAACAGAATGGACGTGTTATAAATC
>DWME01002118.1:0-21934 GCA_018244795.1 Parelbella ahira ahira | reverse complement strand
TGCGCGCCATGGATTTGAACCCAGGACCCCCGGAATGAGAGGCTGAATTCTTAACCACTAGGCTACCACTGCTTTATTTTAATGTAGTTGTACCATGTGACATCAAAGTTATTCCTTTGTTCTATATCAGTTAACACTTCTTGATTAATCTGATATTCTTAATCTTCTCTTCGCATTTTGACATAGGTATATTAAGTAACTCTTGTAAGATTATGAAAAGAGATTACGGTCAGAATGCTTTTAGAACTACATCACCTATAAGCCATGTTCTGTGAATAAGATTAATTATATTATTATAACTATTTCGATAGCCTTACCATCATTATAATCACAGCGGCCTTTATTATTTCATTGCTCGACATTGGAATAGGAATTATAGAAAATGGAAACTTCCAGATTTTCCTAGTTTGATAAATTCGCTGCAGTGCGACACCAGGGCGAAGTCGACACTCTAAAAAGCAATCTCGTAATGGAATTCCAATTGCGACTTGAAGTTAACTGGAAATCCAACTGGAAGGAATATCGCTGTACAGCTCCCCGCGCGATATATGATGGCAATGTCTATTTGTCTGTTAGTGTACATATAATGAATTTTAAAAGCTGTGATGCAAGAATAGGTTAGTAATTTATACCTCTTAAAAGAAGCAGCACGGTTGAGTATGGCTCCAGCTTCCCACAGTTGCAATATATTCAGTTGGAGCCGTACAGTTGACATTAGTATTATAAATGGTCAATGCAGCCCATAGACATAAAACTATAACTTAAGCACCTACCCAAGAATGTGTCTTACAACTAACCCTGGTGTTATTGGGCCTTATATCAGCGATACATACTTAACAATAGTTCTATTATCACATTATAATTCAATAAAACGAAAACGGTTTAGTAAAAAATTATGTGTGAAAATTCAAACATACATTAAAAGTTAAATGACTCAAGAAAAGTTCGAAGGCGTTACTAGTATTTTATATCGGTGTAGAGCGGTGGAGAAAAAAAGAAAAACCTATGCTAGGCGACCAGGCGTGGGGGTAGGGGGTGATCTATCCCTTGAAGCCGCTAAGGTGGGCTATGTAGATAGCTTGATGTAGTTGAGTGTAGAGCATTATTTTTTTTAGTTTAATTTGTTCCTGTTCTCTGTGTGAGACTAGAAAATTGAACGTTTATATGATTGAGGAGTGATAGTCTTAGATATTCACCTTAGGGCTCTGTGTGTTGCGCGCAGCACACACAGATGTAATCTTAGAGAAAAGTTATGAAAAGTTTTAAAAACTCTTGTCGTTCGGCGTCTGGATTTGTGACCGATGTAATGCAATATGTTTCAAATCTTCGATGGGACGTATAACGTAACTGGTGAGAAGTGAAAACACTACCCTCCCGTGCCTACTCCTTCAGGGAAATACAGGTAAGATGTTATTTTATGTCATATTTTTGAGACATCATTCATTGTTTTTCTACATTGATGATTTTAATGGATATGAAAGTTTTGTAAAAAACGATAATTTTTTAATGCCCGACACCCAATTGATAGATCATTGGTCAGATCGGACATTCGTTGACCGTAGTACTACTATTGGTACTTAACTTTAAAAGACTCATTTTCCACGGGACTTAAATTGTTACATACATTTTTTTAACCCGATCCAGATTTTTGTCCAATTCTTTTATTACAAAACATAAAATAACGTCATCCAGGATTTTCTGAAGGGGTAGGCAGTGTAGTGTAGTCCACACTTTCACGAATCGCCTGTTACCTTATATATTCTACAATGGAATAGGGGGTGAACCCGTTACCACTTAAAAATCCCGGGTATGTTCTTGTTTCATATATGTATACAATTAGGAACAATTATTGTAATATTTTCCATCTCCGTGACCCCAAATGTTTCTCAATTAATGCATCTTACATCGTCTCGTTGCGAAGCGCGGTTTATTAATAGCGCTTCGATTGGACTCAGGTTTAGTTATGACTCAAGGGAGGGACTCGGTGGCTCTGAAAGGAAATAAATAATTAATGAAAAAGGTGTGTGTAAAAATTTGGTCACCAAGAAATACCTACTAGAAATGCCTAAGAACTTTATCTATCTCTTGTGTGTAAATATAGTAACATATTATTTCTTCAGTTGATCATCAACGTTTTTGCCGCTAAAGCCATAGTTTTAGTTGGGTTAAAGACGTTACGAATACCTAATAGCTGGTGAAAGGCGGAGTGTACTTATCCACCTACCTACTTAAAATAAGAATATAATAATTATTATTATTTCAATATTTTTGTGGATATATAGATTTCACATAGGTGGAACACCGTCGCCAAAGGATGGATTCTTGTTTGATAACTTCAATGCACATATTGAAGGCTATAATTAAAATTGTTGTGAAATGTAGTAGAAATAATTCAAGATGTGTAAACCCTATTTTGATCTGTATTAATGTCAGTGCAGTTCCAGTTCGTCCCGCCGCGGATCAGATCATGAAAGCATTCCCGCGACATTAAACTAACGTTCATTTTCATAGATTTATCGACGCGACTGAACTTATGATTAGCGCTTCTAAAACTTTTCCCGTATCCTATTTAATTGGATTTCGCTACTTTTGAACCCGTTTCTGAGCATGAATTAATTGATTTCTTAGCATTCGTGAATATTCCTATCCAACCAACATCCAATTCTACAATTTTGTATGTCAACATCTTAATTAAGGATATTCTTTGTACTTTTGCAAATCCTAAGCCCCCCTCAATTTATGACAATGCTAGATTTTTAAAAGCTTTCGTCCATCAACTACTGGACATAGACCTCCCCTATTCACCGTTACACCTGCCGGTCTTGCGCCTTCCTATTCCAGCTACATCCCGCTGTGTTTTTTGGGTCATCAGACCGCCTGGTAGGAAACAAGTCTACGCTCTTTGTATCGAGCTTAAATCCGGTTAAAATCACCGATCATAACCAACACTGTATCTTCATCGCTCCTTTAGTTTTGGGATAACCTGTCGATATTGTTAACGAGTACGTACAAGCCCGAGTTGAGTTATTTGGAGCCGTTTTAGATAAACTTTGAGAAGCCAAGAAAAATGCCGATCGGCAGCGAGGAACCGAACCCGGTGTATTTGCGGAGTGCACCTGCCCGCGCACAAATCATTGCGCGCGCCTTCGATGTATCATCGATACTCATTGCTGCAAATATAAACCGTGATACTGACCAATATTTTTTGTACTTAAAGTGTAATTAATTTACCGGTTCATGTGCTTTGGTTCAGTTTAAATATCAATACTATTTAAGACAACGATCACATATCTTTTGCAATTTTATACATGCTTATTCTCACCCAACCTTTCATGTTACACAGAGGTTTATTCAAATATCGAACTAGATAAAAACACAAACGATCCAACCAAATTAAATTTTAGTTGAAACCAACTATTAAAATCAAACTTAAGTTAAATTTAATCCTTAACATAAAAGGAAAGAGTTATTAAAAATTAGAAACAGTAGGTATATGGATCTACATAGAATGCTTTAAAATTGTTCAATTAATGAATTTTGAAATTAAAATTAAAGTAAGTGAGAACGACTATATTACCAAATACACTGGTACAATTAATTCCAAGTTGTTTCTTCGTAATGAAAAGTGGGTTAGATAAAGTTGGCAAGATGTCGCAGGTACATTGTTTGGGATGGCATCTTCTGCAAATAGATGTAATGATTTACTTATACAACGTGGCCGCTTCTGACGGCCCCTGAAATGTAAATGGCATATAAATTATATTCTTCAACGTTTTATTTTGGGCCTTTCGGTGTTATGTTGATGTGTCATCATGCAAATTGGACAATCACAGTAGATGCGCTTGTTAGGATTTGTTCACAGTACTTGTACTAAATGCAGCATTGTCATGGGTTGGACTTGAGGTAATAGCTCCTCAGGTCTTTTTACACGCTTTTTCTGTTCAGAAGAGGTGTCAAGAGGTGACTTTGTGTGTGTGTCTTTATTATGTGTCAATTTTTACTAAACAATTGTCAGTAAAAGGATAAACTCGGGTTTAAGGGCAATATAAGCTTGTGGTACTTTAACTCAAGTACTTGAAATATTACCTGAAATGCAATAAGTATGCTGAAACGTTGTTACTAGATTTTACCACATCATAAGTAAACACGAAATACGAAGTAACGTTTTATATGATATTATGATGAACAATCATGGTGTAGTGAAATCACTTGTGGTGGTGTTTAAGTGGATCTAGACTTTAAAAGTGCTGTCACTTTCAGTTATGGTTTTTCTGATCATTAAACTTGACTTTATTGTCACTTACGCTTCGTCATTATCATCATTCTAATTAACCCTTTTAACTTTCTACTGTTGAAAACGGGTTTTTTCTCAGAATGAGTAGATTTTAGGACATGCTATATCTAGCTAGTCAAATGCATTTTAGCAGATTCCCCATGCCTCAGAATCATTATGGATATGATGTGTGCGTAGGGATTTAAATCCAGGGCCCCTTGATTGGGAGGCTAAATTATTTTGGCAAGTGCATTAGCCTATCTCTGCTTAATTTTATTTATCATGGATCTATAAAATCCTCAATAGGTACTTAACAATAGAGTGTTAATAATTTGAAGAATGTGCTTATGTTGAGCACATTAGGAATAACGAAAACATTGTAGCTATTTTGGTGTTTGTAGAATAATTGATAAATGCAATAGAACGGTAGGACTTCAGAGAATATAGGGTGTTGAGCGGGTTATAAGTTTTTGTAAAAATACCGTAATTAATCGAAGGTAGAGTAATAAACATGTTAAAATATTTCTTACATGTTCTTATGCTGAGGTAGATATGTGTATTTCAAGTCTATTTTCAGCTTGTTTTCAAAGGTTAAGATCAAATACTTGCCTTGTTCATTAACGTTTGCCAGATTCATAATCCGATGGTGCTAATTATTCCCTAGATTATGTTCGAAGATGATTTGGTACATTTTAATCAAATTACTTTTCATTTATCATCACGTTTGATTAGTCGCGTAGTTGGCAATGGTAATGTACTAAAATATTATCATTTGATACAAAATTATTATATTTACCAGTCACGCGCTGTTGACCGCGAATTGGATTTACATTTCCGAACAAGAAATTATTAATCACAGAAATTACAGGTTTTAGTGTCATTTATATTTTAGGCACGATCTCGTAAATATTTACTATGTCAGTGATTCGAATGTGTTTTGAGATTATCAACGCTATAATTTGTTTTTTCATATGCCTGAGGGGCTAATTTTATATCATTTATTTTTATTCATGTCTCATTACCACGTGTGACAGATTCAATAGATCGACAATCAATTTGCATTTTACAGATATGAGGAAATTTCTTAAATATTGGCCATAGCTAGCCAAAAATTTTCGAGAATTGGCGAAGACTAGATGCATCCTCCATTTTCAATGACATTAGTTACAAGTACTGCGAGACAATATCTTAAAGTTGGAAGTATTGAACATATGTTAGGGTAATATAATTTTCATCTAATACATTCCTATCTCGTATAGACAGACGGACAGTTATTGATGGTAATGAACCAGTCTTGGCACGACCATTAGTCAGAAGCGCAGTTGCATTAAATAGTTGATGCATCATTGATTCCGCTATATTTAGCTTTATGAATCGTATAAATCTAATCGCCGTCGGAAGGCAATCTGAATAGAGACCAAAAAAGACACTATAGCAATAAGATGAATACTAAAAAGTGTGCCAAGTTCTGTTTGTAAACATATTATTAAATTTGTAGGCACAAATTTTTTTATTTCCGCTTTAAATTGAATTAAATTATGTCTTGTTTCAATCTAGATAGATATGTTTTTTTCGAAATTACTCCAGTAGTTTCAGACCTAACCGAGGTCCTTCTTCATATTATTATGCTCCTAACGATAGCAGCAAGGTCATTTCAAACATTTTAATAAAATCAGTAAATGTATGTTTATGATTATTAACCAGAAACTTTCTCGGAATATACGCTTTTTTGGTAGTTATTCTTAGAAGCTGTACGATTGTACGATAAGTAAATAAAAGCAAACAAGTAGCGTTAAGAGTAGGGCTGTTGGTGTACATTAATTTGAGTCCATTTACTACACGCAGAAACTCTTCGAGACGGTATAGATATCTTTTACTATACATATAAAATTTATTCGACTTTGACCGAGTTAATGTATTCACGAATACGTAAATAAAAAAATTCGATTATGAATTAGATATAAAAGGGTTAATTCAACATTCAAGTGTGGATTTACAGAATTGGTGTCGTTATTTTTGAAATGTTCTTAACATCCATCCAATAAATCCATCATTTATAAACTCGCGTAGTGTCGGAACTTGGCGCATTCACTTCCACGCACCCCAGCTCAGGCTCGATATCGATTCATAGTTGCTCTTATTTGAGTGCAGATCAAAGGTGTAATGGATGTTGTGTACTAGATTTATGCGTTGCGAACTTATTTTGTTAGTAAACGGATCGCTGCAAGTAATGAGTGTGTCTACTACCTAATGGCTTAATATAGCTTCTATTGATATTTTATTGCCGTCTCTACGACAATATTTTATACTAGCCATGTTGTTTTTTTTATTTATCATATATATCATTTATGATATCACGTGAAATGGTATTTTTCAATGTTTCAGGTTAAAAAAATGGAATTAATGACATAAGTATCTGGTTTTTTTTTCTTTTTTTCTACCACTGTCTTATTTTATTTATAACAGCGATAATTATTAATGTGTAGTTCGCGAGATTGGTTTTTATTCCGCGTATAGTTTTATTGGACTTGAGTGTTCTAACTGTGCTCTATAAGAGTGGCAACATATAATGAACCTATAAAGCCTGGATGATTTCAATGGTTATAGCTGGCAGTAAAATAATTCCCTAGCATATTCTTATATCAGCTACGATCAGATAGAGTATCGCAAAATGAGAATCACAGTCAATCCGCGGCTATTAACTCTCTGTCCGCTTTCCATTCGTTCACAGTTTACTGAACTTTCAAATCACAATAGATCTTTGCATTCATAGTTTAGTTGCGTGAATTATCAACGTTAGGTACCTGTTCACTATCAAGGTAGTCAACGATTGTCTAGATTAGAGGAAGCAAACTTGCCGTTGTGGTTTCAAAATTGTTGGAATTCTTAGTGTATGAGTATATTTCAGAAGTGCCCTCATTATTTAGCCTTATTGAGTGATCATGAATATTGGTGTTTTAAATGTAAGAACATATTGACTGAAGATTATATTTGAGTCTAGTTTTTATAATCTTTTATGACCCTTGGTAAGCGCTATATAATTATGACTTTAAAACTTGATTCCCAGACGAGTTTCATAAATTAAATGTTTGAATTTGATATGCCGTTTGATTCGTCAAAAGGAAATTTTTCATCGCCTGTCGTTTAGCTGTTTAGACTAGGACGTGTTAGTTCGAGGCGAGAATTATCAACATAACTGTGCCGTTCAACTAGTAATGTCATTTTAATACGTTCGTGATCATGCACCGTGACGTCATTACCAGCAAGCACAGTCTCAACAACATCAGATTTGCACTTACTGCAGATATTTCTAGTTCTTCTTCCACAGCAATAAGGTTTATTTTGCCTTCTACGGGGCTTTTGTGATTATCGTGAGCTTTCGTATAGACGCGAGCGTCCAATATTACGAATTCTTCTATTATGTCAAAAGAATAAAGACTAAAATTACACAGCGTAGGTGTGGAGCAATAAATGTTTCTTTCTGTCACATATATATTTTTTCAAGACTTTCTTATATCAAGAGCGTTAAGGTTGATTTTTGCATAGCAATGGAATATAAATCGCGACGCTTATGTGGTGATCATATAAATCGTCCGATTGTTTTCTGAAGAGGTGACAATACTTTTTTGTATTCATGGGGCAGTTAACATTCATTTCGGGTAGCTTATGGTGAAACCGATGTGTGACTTTGATGTGATTTTAAATGATTTCTATTGTATATTTAATATTACTCAGCGTGGCACTGGAGTGAGTACCTATTGCAGTCATCTTCTATTTATGTATCACGGAAAGTGCTATTATAATGCTACAGTTGTAATGAAATTGGAGGAAGTCTTAGCTGTTAGCCAAAAGGCGAATGCGATTAGTCGACAAGCCGCAAATATCGCGAGATATCTGGAATAGTTTCAGGCCATTATGTCAGCTCTCTACCGGCAAGCGGATTTATTCGGGCCGAGTAAACAGCTATTATTTAAAGAAGACGTATGCGATTAGAGGCTTATATGTGCTAAATGTACAATTTTATTGTTTTTTTTATGCTTAATCATTTTTTTGTAAATAATAAGTATATAATTTTTTAATACTAAGATTTTCATCGAAATATATAGTTTGCAATCTCATAATTGAAAATCTCGAAAATTGATGTCTTGATAGTAATAAATCTATAATTATTTTTCCAAGTAAAAAAAAATTTGGTAACATCGGGTTAGCGTGCAATGAGAGCTACTATTCGCAAGCACCGACCGATCTCAAACAAACGACATCGCTTGAACGATATACAACCCTTGTCACTGACGTCAAACGCACTTTTGCAACTACTTACTGTAACTGTAATATCATATACATGCCGTTTGTTATTCACCTATGAGTAGGTACCAGGAAAGTGGCAATAACTTGCAAGTTTTAGCGGAACCCTAAATCATTCGGCGCCGCTCCACCGGTATAGTCTCATCCGTGTATTTAATTAGGATCTCTTATTAGGCGGACTACGCAATTGCGACTAGTTGACCAATATGAGAATAGGATATTTCAGTAAGAGTTACTCGCTGATGGTTCTAGTTAGATAGTAGAAAATTCTCAAACATTTTACCAATTTTATGACTGATATTGGGATGTTAGATTGAATTTAGGCTTTAGATGATAATCAACATCTGCAAGATTTTGCAGTTTAGCGTTCATCACATTACCGTCCTTCTATTTATATTTTGTTTTGTATCGACCTTCCATGTCTAGTATGAAAATGGTTCTTTGGACTTAAATTTTAGGGCCAAGTGAAGATTAGTAGCCATCCTGTTAGGTCGCTAGTTTAAAAACAGCCTAATCACACATCATTCCGTCGCTTCGCGATTAACATGTCCGAGCCACTTGGCAAAATAATTACATCTTATTCGAAACTTCACTTCCTCCTTATTACATTGGACACAAGGTCGTTATTGGTGAGCATGTATGAATTTGTGTATGAAAGATATTTGTCATACGATCATGTTTGTTTGGACAGTATGATTTAAGAGCGAACGACTAGTATTTAAATATTGTTTTAATTGTTACTACTTAAATAATACGGTTTGCGAAGCGAAATATTTTAATTGGACTAGTTGTGTTTTATTATCGGCATATGTGAGTTCTGAACGAGTAATGATATAATTTCCGTTTTATTTTGGAAAACGGGATTTTGAATGTAATTTTAGTTTTAAAATCTGTCTTTGTTTCGGACATACCTACTGGCCGTTTGCAATTAAAAACTTATATAGATATCCATGTCTACAAGTATCTAACATTTTAATGGTTGACAACTTGGTTGCGCTTCTTATAAAAGTATGAATGAAACCACAGGTAATAGCGCGTTAATAAGGTAGGCTATAATGTGTACAAACTTTCTACATATTCCACCGTCAATATATATTTATAATTACGATCGCCGAGCACAAGCAATTGCCTTCGAAAGTGCGTGAGTCTCACGTGAACCGATTGTAATGCCGCTTATCTACTGATCTGTCTGCTTCACACGACTGCTCCTGCACTTTGTTGTGCGTAATTATTTAGTTAGCTTTCGTTTTAATGTGGGTTGTAATTTGAAAATCGATGGCATATTTTAATCAATACATTTAAAAATATTAATGGAATGGTGCTAGAATAGAACCTTGCATGACGCCGTAAATGTATTTGCTTATGACTTTAATATTCGATTAATTTTAAAATAAGTCGAACTTGTTATTTGGTAACCATTTGAATTACGATTTAAAGTTTAAAATGAAAAGTATTCTTTCGCGCAATTTACGAAATCCTTACATATTTAAGAAATCAGCAGACCATCCTTGACTAATTTCACAGATGCAAAGATGCAACGTCTTAAGGAAATATGGCGCTTCACGTATACATGATGGAAGTAGTCAAAGGTACTACGAAGATAATTCATTAAGCAAATGTATTTTTAGGTTAAAAGGTAATATACATATGTCCATGTCATATGATCTCTTTAGTAGTCGTACGTTGTTCGACACGCTAGACTAGGCATTGTTAAAATAGTTCCCGGTTTAAATTAAACAAATTAATATATTCAGATATTTGCATCGGGTATGTTTGTGTCCATCTTAGTTATATACAACGGAATTAAGGTGTGCGGTTAGCTCTTAAAGTAAAACATTATTTTTGTCAACAAATAAATCTATGAATAACGATCTCACAACCCAATAGAGCTAACACGCTCTAGTAACTAGTACCTTTGGCTTATTCAAATGCATTCAGATGTACCACCATGATTCGCCATTGTATTGCTTCCTGTCTCAAGCTAATCAGGAAATGATGCTATCTCTAAGTGCCTTGTAATCGGTGCTACATTTATAAACATCTCACACTTTGTATCCAGCCGCATAGAAAATTAGCCGGGTTCAATTAATGGCGTTTCAGATCCTTTAAGAGATATTGGTCGAGGTTTGCTTTCGAGTACGTTAGAATCACCGTTTGCATTTTCATTTGTTTTGCGTTACTGCTAAGCTGTAAATAATATATTATCGCTTATTCTGAGACATCGGTGGTTAATACTAAAACAAATTTTTGTAATCCTACTGTTCAATTTGAATGAGGTGATTGATATTCAGGAATAGCAATGATTTTGTGAATGGTTTGACTTTAAGTCATGTTTAATGTGGAATGTAGAGCTCGTCTACCATCATGATCATTTAAAAGTCAACGTGAGCCCAGATAGTATTAAGTATTGGGTTTATTTTGATTAATAATTTTGCAATTTTGAGGTAATTGTGACTTTGTAAGCTTTGTAAATTTGTAAGCTTGAATTTTCGTTTTGTATTTTTATTTGTGTACAAAGATTTATTAATACTAACAAAACGAAGTAATAATAATGTTATATAAAGATATAAAGATAAGGCGGCAGAGTAAATGTGACCGAGAAAAAATGCTACACAAATATGGAATAAAATTGTTATTATTAATACTTTGTCATGGTGTGACTAACAATTAGTTTCTGAAGTGACTGGAAGATGGATTGAAAGTTAACGATGGATTATAATTGGAAACTGAAGCAAATTATAAGTAGGAAACTGAGTAAAATTTATGCATACGTCATCCACACGTATCTGAGGGCCTGATCTGTCTCGCAGTACTATAAAACACACAGACTCATACGTCCAATTGAATTAATAACATAATGACATAATTGCGAAACAGTCCATTCTTACATACGTCTATCCGAGATCTGTCTATCCACAATGGCGCTATCTCCTTCGGAATCTGTCTCCGTTGATACCACACTCGGTTGATTTACGTAATAGTCGCCTTGGATACTGTCTCCATTGGCACTACTAACGTCATTATCAAAACGATTGATTTTACTATTAGAAGTATAACGTATGATTTATTGGATCAAATCAAATATAATTTAGATGAGATTAATCAGGGTTATAAATTAAGTTTTGATAGAGGTCCATATGTGAATGCATTTAAATCGCTGCAAATAGTTGTAAGTTTTTTATGTAACAGTTTTGTTTGGCTTTCACGATTTTTTAATTGCTAGCAGATGTTTTATCCTGAGACGAATTTTCGTTCGTCTAACATCTTGATTGTCATTGTATGATGTAATGGTCGCCGGTAAGTTATAAAACTGTATCTATGGAAACAATCCCTTAATGGTAAGTAATTTCATGTATGCCTTTTGTTTGTCACGATCTTTGTCCCGATGTTTAATTGTGTCTTGCGTACCGTGGTTACTGTTATTTTTATTGCTCGCTATCTACATGCTAGATCTCGCGTGGTAGCGCAGATAGACCACATTTAATTGTCTTTTGTATATAATCTATTCTTATACAATATTTAATTCGGTTTTTTATGTAAGACGAAAGCATGAACTGGCGTAACTCGCTTTGTGTATAGCAGCCTCTTTTACTATACGTTAATATAAATATTAATAAACCGTGAAGCCTCAATTATATTTTGAATCTTCCGCTTCCGTCGACTCATCAAAATGATTCATTAACTTAGTTTCTGCGTCAATAATGAGCGTTTTATGAAAATCAAATGTTTCGTTTTTCGGCGGTGTGTCAATATTTTCTTTGTATGCGGACGTTGGAATGTTTAATATTTCCCCCCTTGTACCAATGTTAACAGAGAGACAGGAGCCGTCACAGTTGAAAGGCGAAGCGCCGTTTATACTTCGTCCCGAATGAACGGTTCGTTAGTCCGTCACCTCGGCTTTGTAATATTGATGTTAAACTAACCAAAACTACGTGGTGTCATGGGTCATTAGACCCACGGCTAAAGGTGGCCGTTTGATTGATTCAAAACGATTATCATTTGGTGACTGACGGACCGTTGAGCTTTTTTTGTCTCTCTCTACCACAGGTACAATTTACATTACTTTTTTTATACTGATGCATCAATATAATAGAAGAAAGCTTATGAAGGATTAACACGTTGCGTATTAGATCTACTTTTTCTACAACAGAATTTTGCGCGATATACAAGGATCTGGATGTCTGAGCGTAAAACATCAACACGTAACGTAAAACATCATAACACTCAGGGTACTGAGAGTTGTGTATTCAGTACATTTTGTGCATCAACAAACCCTTAGAGTCCTAGAACGGGTTTAACCGTAGTAAAAATAATTCTGGTGCATGTATTTTATATTAGAATTGTGCTGAAAGACAAAATAATGATATTCAATGTATTGTTTTAAGGAACTTTGTCCACAATTCTGCATTGGAACACCACTTTCTAGTTTAGAATGTACATGAGGTAAAGAAAATTCTTACACGTTAGGATTTTTTCACATTATACGAGTATAATATGTGTGATGGACAAACGAGGATATTTAGTCCTGTTTCGGCCTTAATAAAACGACGTCATTTATAGGCATTTTAAGGTGTATCTAAGGTCTGAATGTCCGTGTGTTACGTCATTTACAAAATATGTACCTATATAGACAGATCAAAATGTAATTGCATTATTTAAATTACACAGTTATATAGTTGCAATTAGCCGTTTATATGTAATTGAGTTCTTTACTAGATACTGCCTTCGGCGTCCTTTGAGCTTAAATGGCGCAGAAAGAATCATTTACAGAAACACGTAAGGGAGAACTCACGGGGAATACTAATTGATCATTCATTGAAATATTCATGTACTCATTAATTAGAAAATGAGTAGGTATAGTAGGTAAAACGGGTGTTGAGTAATTAGAAAAATGACGTCAATTTTTTCCACGACACATGATTTCGAATTTTATGGCATACATATATCTTCAATGTTTTCATCAACGCTAATTAATAAAATACTGCATAATTTATGTAATAAAAAGGATGATTTAAAAGAAGTTATCACGGAAGCACGCAGTGAAACGTGCGAGAATCCACGTAGTTTAAAAGTGCCAAAATTGCCAAACAGTGCAGACCAAGCAATTTTACAACTAGACATCGAAATGCCATTAGCATAAGTACCTTTTCGAATCGTTGCTGGTGTTTCCGAGACCTTTGAAGATATCTCCGAGAAGCAGACAGGAAGGAAGCGAGATATTTGAACGCGACAATCGCCATTATATCATCGCGGGCAGCGACGCGTGGCGCCCTCACCCGAGTATCGGATGCATTTGTGTTTTATAGCTCAATGGCATGTGGTTTCGGTTCGTTTGTGTTGCTCGTTTGGTTGTTTAGAACTGATTTTAAATTTGAAATTAAACCGAGGCGTCAGGTGTTTTATATTTGAACAAAAAAAGAAATTCCCTAATATGTGACCTACTGTAAACCTAAGAATTTGACCAGAGACTGGTTCGAAATAGTCGTACAAATCTATTCTAAATCTGAAGTCAAAGTGGTATCGATTAAGCAATTTAATTACTAAAGTAAAGGTGATATCGATTAAGCAATTTAATTACTCGTAGGTATTAAAGTATTACCACAGCCTTTTCCTAATTCAGTTCTTACTTAGGCACAATAAGCTTCATTTTAGTCATTGAAGTAGTTCAGAAATAAGTCATTTCAGGAAAATACGCAGAATCTATTTCCATCGCTAATAAAATAAAAACCCGAGCAGAAAAGTAATAGCACATGAATTTTGGGCGAGTGGAGGATAACGTTTGTGTTCATAAAGGTTAGCAATAGGCAGTGTCTGATTTATTCGCTTCGCCTTCATTGCGATCGGCAGCAGCTTGTGTAGTAGGACCTCAAGTCGAACTAATCTGGCTACCCTACACGTGCATTCACTGGTATTTAATTTATTCGTATTTTCATTTGCTTCGATTTTCATATGTGTTGGTGCATACATATAATGCACAGCTGTAATTCATAAATTTTTGAAAACCTGTTTAAATTCATAGAAATATTTTTTGGTTCTCTTTTTATCATGCTTCCATTCCCGTTCTGCATGACATCCACCATCAGTTCCAAGTTCACAAATGATTGCCGTTTCCTCTGCGTTAAGGATATGTAACCACAAATCAGTTGTCGGTCGGTTGGTCACGGTAACGAGGCTCTCGTCACGACGCACGATAATTGTGCCACATATGCCTCACCTCAGGGTCGACGTGGGATTTCTATGAAGAATGGTGTTAGGGTATTCAATTTTACTTAACTCCTTAAATTTTTTTAAGAAATTAGGATCTTATTATCTCATGTCCATATACAATACTTTGATTGCCATTATCTTTGATAAATGCATTTAATAGGTAGATTAGTCCTCATAAACAGATTAGAGTGTTGATGTCATAATTGAAGATAATTTAGCTGACCGTATCTAGTTTATAGACTATCTTGTTAAAAAGGTACTAATTCTTTCTAGGTTGGGAACAGAAATTTGTATGTGCAGTTGCCACATGATGATATAATTATTGTAACAATCAAATATAGGTAATTTTTTCATATACCTTCATAATGTTAGAAAAGAGTTTTTATTGAGTTTCAGTCCTATATTAGACAAGGTTTACTTGTAACAGATAGAATCTGTTGTAAATAAAATTACGAATATGTTAAATGTAATGCATGCAATGCATACTTGTGTATACATGTCTACATATTAGTTACAAAGTATGCAAGAGGTTTAGATATTTCATAATCATCTACAAGTACCGGTTAATTAGTCATAAGATTTCTAATGTTGACAGCAACTCAACTGCGCTACCGGACACTGGGGCTAACATCAAACTATCTTTAACGGCGATATTTAAAGAAATATTATCACGATGTCCGATTACAATCTCGGTTTAATCATAATTTCCCTTGAACTTGCCTGTATCATTATCAAAAATCTCGTACAGTTAAATTTTAAATAGTGTCACTTATTAACTATCACCTTTTGCCGCTCCGAAAACGGATTCCGGTACTAATTTAGCTCTTATGTTCGTAGCAGTAGAAGATATATAGTTGGATGAGGCTGGTTTGTCAGCTGCAAGTGTTTCCGTGTTGGGATCTGTAATGTTGGGTTATTATGTGTCAACATTAGCAGCTATACGAAACGATGGAAATCAACATAAAAGTGGCGTTTCAGTTCCCACGGCCGATGGGCTATTACCACTGTATTACCAGCTATATCGCCAATTCGATGATATCTTCGTCTGTTAACTCTTACTGAATGACAAATGAATGGGCTATATGCTTCGGTTTGGTTTTTCTATGGAAATGCAAACTGACTCGCATGTGAGTCAATTTTGAAAATAATTTCTTTGAATTTGTCTCATTATGAAACAAGACGATAATTCTGATGAAATCTAAAACATGTGTAAAATATTCGTTTTTTTTAGATATACCAGCCTGTATGAGTCATGTGTTTACTAAAAAAATTATGTCGACGTGGACTAAATTTCAATATGTTACGTTTAATTATACAATATTTATATAAAATAATATATACACTGATAAAGAAATCCATTTAAATGGAATGAATTGAATTAATCACAAATATGATAATTGAAGTTCAAACACATATTAATTGTGATACTTAAAGGGCGGAAATTTGGAAGTTTATTATGATATAAGACGACAAGCAATATATGACCTTTCCAAAGCGTTAATAGTCTCTCATATAATTTTAGGTTCACTGAATATAGATTTTATGTACCTACTGACTCACTCGGATCCAGCAAATGGTATAAAATTGTCAGTTCCTTTTGAATTGATGCCAATTTGCATTATGGGCTTGTTCACACAATGTAAGGGATTAGTCTTATCATGACCAGAGAAAGAAAAATAAGAGAGAATAACTATGCGATGATGGATGAGAAATATCTGCAGAAGATATGATATACAAGATTGTGTGGACTTTGTACCTGGATGATGGAGAAAGCGGAAAACACGCGAAGCGTTTCGTTTGTAATTAGGATTGCTGCGCTATGATGTCGACTCTTTGATAGCTTTTCCCAAATGTGATTGGACTCTGCTTTGATTTCAGTACAAAAATCTAAGTAATAAAAGTCGATTTCACAGACGCTTTTGAATAATACCCAATATTACAAAGGTAGATAAGTTTTTGTCAGAAATTTTGGCAAACAAGAAAACAAGTTCTAGAACATTTTGAATCTGTAGTACGATATAAGTTCTGGATGTGTCCGTAGTGAGCTTAAGTAGTTTTGTCATTATCCTATCCGATTGCGACCTCGTTTTTATTTCTTTAGCGATGTAATCTGTTATCGCTTGCAGTTTACTCGTTCTTAGCGAGACGTTTCGGTAACATAGTACTCGTGACACATCATCTATTTGACCGAATTCTTCAATTAAAGAACATGTTTCTTGTGTTCGCTTTATATTTTAACAGGTAATAGTCGTCTTCCTAAGGAAGTTGCGTGTACATGTAATGTTATAGGCTCTGTCCATGAATCATGTTTGTTTTGTTATGGTCTTTCCCGAGTGCTAATATGGTTTAACTCGTTAACGGAAATTCATGTTTGTTGGCTTGAGGACCAGAAAGAATCTTCTCTATCAATTGCCTTACCTTATAAGAATTCATTACCAAATATCAGGTGAGATTGTGGCTCTTGATTATGTAATAATCACATATAATTAATAGCTATGTTAAGGGTTTTGTCTATTTCTTTCGCATTTTGGGGGCCGAGACGTAATTTTCACTCTTTGCTTGTTCTACGTATACTGTTTTTGAAAATGGTCATTTTTATTTAATATATACCTGCATAATTATGTGCTGGAAGCCCTGATAATCAGTGCTAGAGTAATATTAATTCTTTGGATGTCTATAACAAGTATGAGTTTTTTTTTTTACAAATTCAACATCAGAGGTGCGTGGATTTAACATTCCTTCTGGTCGATTTTTATGCACTTATTTTTTTCACTGCATTGTCTGTGACAACAAGATTAGTCCGCTCGTGGTAGACTGCCAAAAGGATCTAATAAAGAAGTGCTAGCGAATTATCTCTCGTGTAACCCGAGCCAAGTCTGGAGGCAAATGGCGTTAATTCGATCATAGCGATGTATCATCTAATAGTTGTGTAATTTGTCGGCTGTTTCTCATGTGTACTGTGCCTTTGTTGTTCGCTTATGTATATTATGAGAGTTGTAACGAAAATTATTCGAATGCTAGTAGCAATATTATAATGATAGGAGATTTAGTGTTTACAATTTATTGAGATAGTTTGGCCCTAGTGTCAATTGGACTATATATAAATATTATACTGCCAAAGTCAACAACGCAGTCTTGTATAGAATATCTAGTCATTCTAACTCGTTTGACACTGTATAAAATATTTATCGTTAATCATTATGACACTGCCCAGTCAACGTATGCAATGTCTAGGTATTGTACAGAATGTAGTGAACGTATAAGTTATCGAAATTTATATCGAACATTAATGCTTGAATAAAAATGTTACGTTACATTTATTCATCATAGTAACTAGAATAGCTATTATTACAATTTAATATACGTATGTATGTACATAGAATTTTCTGTTCTACATATTGCCGGTAAAGTTTTCGATGTTGCTTAGAATGACTAGGCAAAGTGCAGAATAAATTTTATCTCATATTTAGCTGGAACAGTTAAGACGTTCTATAGAATGTCTAGGTGCGTTGTAAAACATCGGATTATACAAATTAACGGTAACAGATATAGCAGTTAGGTATCATTCCTAAATATTCATTGCAGTTAAAAATATACATCCAGTAAGTTACTTTTCATTAGATTATCCAATCCAGACGACCTTCGGGGGGAGAAATGAAAATCTAATAATAGAGATACAGGTGCGATTAATATCTTGTTAAAAGAACATTTTTAGGTATTCAAGTTAACGCCTTGAAAATTAATTTCAAAAATACTAATACATGAAATAACTGTCTGCTTGATCCAATTGTTAGTGAACTTGACAGTTGGGCCGTGGGTCGTGGGTTCGAGTTTCACCTAGGACATTTCTATTATTTTGTATATAATAGAAATATGTGGCATAACATATTACGTGTCTTTTCCCAAAGATATAGGCAGGTCTAGGAGTGTAGTGCATTCTGACAATTTACTAGTCATGTTATGCCTCCCACCATGGAACAGGGCGTGAGCCCATTTCCGTCCATCGGAAACGAATTAGAACTAGAAATTTCAGATTACAAAAACCCAATAACAGTTTGCCTGACTCGGCGATCGAACTTGGATAAAAATGATCATCTTGACATAAAAAGAGTACGGCAAGTGACTTCTCTACATAATGGTGAATGGAATTATGTCAAACGTCAAATTAGACGTCTGCCTTCCTGTCGTTTGCATTTTGTGTTACAATAGCGACGCCATTAAATATTGCCGACTGCGGCTCACACCGAATCGTAAACTATTGTGTAATATGATTATGCATCGGCAAAACTTACGTACGTTTTTGGGGATACCACGATCAGTTTCTGCCAGTCATTTTCAGTTGCAGTCACAGCCGCGACCTCGCTACATTCAGCGGGAACTCATGATGAAAGACCTCATACAAGTCTAAAACTATTCGGGCCATCCCAAAAAACGTGGGTACGTGAGGTAAGCCGTTACATATAGGTATATGTAAACACATGTATTAACGAGACATTTAATAGTAAAATATTCTATAATAGTTCCTTCTTCTGAAAGAGAAAGGCTTTACGCTTAGATACAACATCTTATGTGAGAGATACCAGTGCTATTTGTTCTGGATTCGACATTGTTACACTTTATGTCTATTGGTTGTTCAAACATTTTGTTTTAAAACGGTGTTATTGCATATTTAAGTTTAGGAAATGATACTGTCTACGCCTTAAAATACATTTCAATATACAGATGTGATAAATAATTAATTATTTTTTTTAATTTAATTTGATTGTTACATAATGGATTTACGGCAGGTCTGCACGGCTGGGGATATTGACACTCCGTGCCCTCTGCCAAACCCGTAAGGGACTTCGGGTGAAGATGTATGTATAATGGATTTACTTTACAGATAGGCTATGGTCCATGTGTTGGTTAGTAACCAAAACCGTAAATATTATTAGATATAGAGCGGAGCAAAACCTAATTTTTTATTACGTCTGTTAACGCATTGTAATCTATGGTTCATCTTGATGTGACAACACTGAACCATTTGATAAGTCGTCGCCATTTTGAATCTGTTTTTCTTTATGCTGGCGCGACCGCGAGCACATTACATTACAATGACGACTACGGATCCAAAAAAGATGTAAATTGTACTATCGCGCCCCCCGATATCCTTAGAAATATTGTATACTATAAACAATAAAATAAGTTGAAGAACCAGAAGTATTTTCAATCCTCAACAACGTCATATCCCGTTCTTTTCGGTTCGGTTCGCGATTCGAGCTGTAGTGCCGTAATAGTGTAACGGGCGGTGATCACAAAGGTTTTTATGATAATGGAGTTTTATTGAATTCTCTATTGAGAAAAAATGTCAGACAACTCTGGCTGGGTTATTACTGTGTCGCTCGCTGTATCATTACCGATGTTCTTTGCTAAGCCCAATCTGGACTTGACTTAAAGGTTTATTCAGTAAGGTCAAGGTACTTATACTTATGTGCGTTGTTAAATTATTTACTTAACTCTTCAAATCTGTCAGGCTGTCCCGAAAAATATGTACATAAATGAAATCGGTACATATATGATCATGTACCTAATATACATTTTCAAATCTTTTTTGTTTTCGATTTCCATCCCATAAATTTGATCCGTCAAATTTTTTCTGTAAATGTTATACATTCTACCTTAAACGCACTCGAATCTACCAACAATATGTGCGCCCCAGCAATTTGTGCAGTAGGTACATCCGAACGGATTCGGTTCACAGACTACCATTCATCGACATTGTATTGCCTGATGACAGGTTGCCGGTGAATTGATTGATGGCTGGTACATTCTGTGGCCTTTCGACGAATGTTCGCTGTTTACATCAATAGTAGTGTACGAAGCTGTAAATACTGTGCGTTTATATTCAACAATGGGATTTTTCGGGAAAATATGATCACTTTTGTGACAAAAACGGATACTGTGTGCAACTGATGTTTATTTATTTATTTAAGTAAAACATCCTTGTAGTGCTTACTGCAAAGCCAAAGCGCACTGCCAGCTTTGTAGATGTTTGTAGATCAAGGACATTCATTTAAAATTCTCTTGTAGAAGAGATTCTCTCGTAGAAGATAATATTCTCTCATAAAGTTGTTTTTTTCTTCTTTCAAATTCTGTTGATGGCTTACCACTAGTTACTTTGGCTACGCGTTCAGAAGATGTTACAAGCTGGGGATGCTTAAGATCTTTAAGAGTCCCTGCATACAGGTAATAATCCACCATATTCCGCCAGTTCCACCTGGAACACAATCCTCTGTATTTCGTGCGGCATATTTATTTAGTCAACGAGCAACCGATGTATATCGAAAGGAAACTCACCGGAGCGTTATCGTCAATTATCTCGAAGTGCGTGTCGCAAGATGGCAAGATTTTAACGTAATCTATTGTCAAAGTATAATCAAATAGCGAGGCCCCGCGCTTGTCACGACAACCGCGACCATTGTTTGGTGTTACGGAACTCTATATTATTTTTTACGTTATACAAGAAACGAGCGGCTATGTGGGTTACCCAAAAATATGAATGTAATCTCAAATTGCTCGTAAATACATTGTAGGTATATTCGGTATGCGCCAAACGTCACTTGGTACCTATCTTGGAGACTCGGAGCGCATTTTTGTTCAGTTACCAGACTAGTCACTTGCTCGAAATTAAAAAAATCACTGACAATTAGTAACAAAGCTAAATGACAGAATTGCTAAGGCAATTGAATATATGTACTTATTTTATAAATTAAGTTAACCTTAATTTAGCTGTTAAAATAAGTAACAGATAATATTTAATAGTTTTGAATGCAAAAAGATGTGTTTTACTGGGATCGAAAACTGAAAAGACGTGTCCTACCAAATGTGTAAAGTTGAGAACGTTAGACTGGTTTTTTTGGACTTCGAAGAGTTTTTGAATGTCCGGGTCTTTTACACTTTTCTTACTTGAATACCATTCCATATTACAATCCATAACGTCTATTTTATTGGACGTCTGTCCATGGACAGAATATTAATTTATTAGTATAATTGTCAAGACTGGAGCAAAAGAACAAACATATTACATACATAAAATAAAAAAAATAATAATAATCGACCCATTTGTCATTCCACTGTTGGAATATGGGTCTCCTCTCATATTGAGAGGGT
>DWME01002117.1:0-21940 GCA_018244795.1 Parelbella ahira ahira | reverse complement strand
CGTATCTACTTATATACGTAATTAATCCACAGCAATCAGAACAAGTACTTTCAAACTCGGCCTCCAACTCCCAGCATCGCGGTGCAAATTCTTGCGCGCACCGCTTGACGAAAATCTGTGTTTTAAGATTAACAATAAATCACTTGCTGAAACGGGGAAGGAAAATATACTAAGGAAACCCAGACATCTTGGACTTCTCCATAATGTTCTCAACGGCGTTTGAAGTATACCAACCTGCAATTGGTCAGCGTGGCAAATTATGACCTTAACCCTGTTCCTATCTGTAAGACTATCTTCTCAACAATGGAACGACAAAAGGATTATGATGTCCATAATTTCCATATATTCTTAATTTAGAACATCCTTGCTTTAATATGGTAGTTTGAATTACACATTATCGCTATAAGTTGAAGCCATAGGTCAACATTTTTTATAAAAGGTAAAAAAGTACATGCATGGGATATTAGCAAAGTGTAACGTCTGGTGACTTTGCCGCCTAATATACTAGGTGTTACTGCTGCGGTTATTATTGCCACTGTTTTTTCTGCCGCTGTTGCTGCTGAAAACGTCATCAGAGATTTCATATCGAAAACTAACTGCCGGCGTGCTTTTGGTGTAACAAATTAAAAAGATACGTAAAACAAAGCCGATACAATTATATTTAAAAGCGCTCTACATGTCTATTAATTAACCAAAACATATATCCTAGCGCGATATCCGTTACAATAGGACTAGGCGTTGGTAACATTATTTATTAGATCTGCGGTATGCTGCGCGAAATTATAGCAATTTATGTGCAAATTCGCTATTCTTCGGATGTCATCGCATCGTTATGGGTTAACTGGTTCCGTGTTGCGGAGTTTATTGGTTTTGATAAATGAAAACATATCATCGTGCCCAATTTACGGTTGTATTTCTTTATTGTTAGCTCCAGTTTGTTTACATTATTGTTGTATAAATGTGATTTATATTTTATTCAGTTCATATTTTTTCTAAAATAACAGTTGATATAAATTATCCTAATAATAGTAAATAATCGTAAAGGCTTTTGATAAACTTATAACATAATATAAATTTAAAATAATCATAAAAAGTGTTTGTAATAAAATGTACATAATAGCCTATGGCCTTAACCCTCTCAATATGAGAGGAGACCCATATTCCAACAGTGGAATGATAAAAATGGGTCGATTATTATTATTATTTTATATTTAAGTACATAACATATCAAAGTATAACCCTGATATGGTCACCTGATACCTACTTAATTAAACTGAGCCTGTACCACGTTTTTTACACCCAAATGCAGATGCTCGTGACTATCCCGAACTTATTTTTGCTAGGTAGGAATCGACGTTAAAACAGGAGCTCAACAGTTAGGTTCACGGACTATTGAATCGAGAGGTCAGTCGCGTTGAAAAGGAGGTTCTGTCGAAGGGCTCTAAGTGCTAATTTTATTTTGAATAGTTAAAAACAGATTGTGCTGGTAACTATGTAGGTTCCTCCTTATTGTATATTTGTTAAAGATTTGCCTTAAAGGCTTTTCTCGTTGAATATTGTTACAAATAACAAATATATAAAAACCATTATTAAAATTTTACGTAGAACAAATCACTCCAAGCCTTGTTTACACGTCCCGTTCAGAAGCTCAACGTACAAGACCAAAAAAAATGTTCAAATCATTAACGGAAAAAATAATTAAATTTTATAACATCTCCGCCTATTTTTGGCTACCATATCCACTCCCGTTTGAATTCTATTAAAACTTAATTAACTTTTTTTTTCTGTGAAGTTATAAATTTTAAACGAGCTTTTAGAGTTAGAGGGTCGCCCAATTTGTTTTGCTACTTTCAGACGTCACTTGAGGGTATGATAAATGTGATTTTGGCGAATGAGTATTGCGTTCCCTTTTAACAAACGCCGAAATGTACGATCGTCACGGGTGTTTCTGGAATTGGTGAATTGGACGGACGCTCAGCGACCTTAGATCATCTTGTCATCAACAGACAGTAGTAGCTAATAGATTATAGTTTTAACAAATGTATCTTATTTATTTTTCTAATAAAATTTCGTTCCTGATTCATTAGTCATAATTTTTTTTTTCAATGCTTTGTGTTATACCTTCCTAAAATTAAGTTTGCTTTTATAAAACTTGTTTGTAGAAAATTAATAAAATTATTATAGGTTGTTTGCTGATGGCTAAAATATAGGTGCAGGTGCATAAAGCAACATAATGCTTTGTTTTTAAATAATCTATTAACTCTAAACTAATTTTATTATTAAAAATGAGTGGTCTAGTAAACCAAATGACGCTTTTTAAATAAATGTAACATTGGAGGACTATGTCCAGCAGTGGACGGGAGAAGCCTGATGATGATGATGAACTAGATATAAAAAATTGAAAAAAAAAAATTATAATAGTCCTTAATAGTTTATTCAGTTTATTTCACATATATCTTTTCACATATTTGTATTATATATAATCATAGAATTATCTGTCGGCAATAACTGCCTATAGACTTGTCTAATATCAGCAACTATCTACAACGCAATTGTTGAAATATTCCAATGTTTTCCGGTACAATGTTTCAACTATAAGCAGCTAATTTCTTAACGATTCAAGATGTTTAGTGTTCGGACATGGAATTTAAGACATGCAGGACACAGCCTAAGGGGCCCGTCTGCACAATATTTCACGGTGCGGCGGATGGTTTGGGAACACCCGCTGTGCTTCTGAATTAAGTAAAAGCCTTCCAGCTCTTGTTTCTTAAGGCCTCTAGTTGGCTATTAGGATGCGTTCACAATGATTATTTTGGATAATATTTTTATCAGTCAAGAGTATCAAATTTATAATAAATACATATATCGATATTTTTACTGCTTAAAATTTAAATAGCATTGCGAATAAAATTCATGGTCTGTGAAACTGAAATTTTTCATTCTGTGTAACACTATTATAGACACACGCACATGTATGTAGGTACCTAACATATATTTTCATAAACATACAAAAGTATTAATAACCTGTAAAATGACTTTCTATACTAAGATTTAATTTTCTGATGATGATTCATTTTCTTAAAGATTTTAGAAAAAATAATTTGGGAAATTTGAATTAATTTTAGAATACATTTTAGCATAATAAATGCCTTGATATATAAATTTATTTTTACAATGTAATAGGTAAATGATATATTATTTATGTTCAATTTAAGTATATTTTTTAAATTTCAATTTACTATTCAGGCCGAGCGGCCGCAATGTGTAAGCGCCCTTACCCAGCTTAATAGATGTCTCGATCCAATTTAACATTTGACGTGTTTTTAATTTAGAGTCCGCGCCCGCGGCTGCCGGCCGAGCACCTAAATAACGCACATATATTACCAGAAATCATATGCCGCCACTCATTACCGGCCTTATTTGAATTTTAACCTTCTCTCGTGTCCTTCGGTAAATAAGTAGGTTGAGTTTGGATTTTTTAAAAGTATAATATTGGACGTGCAATTTTATGGGATTGTACGTGGACGATATGGTCCGATGTGTTAAGGTTTGATCGTTACATAATCATGTTATTGTTACTGTAATTGACTTACACTGCTTTAAATTTTACGTTCTTCGTGAAACTCGTGATGTATAGATATGTATAAGTTGTAATCCCATAATGACATACTCGTATAGCATAGTAAGCATAGCGTAAGTCCTCCCCTCTTAATTTAATGTCAATGACTTTAGATTTTTTTTTTCAATAATTGTCAAATAATTTTCATTAATTTATTTTATACCTTATAAATGTACCTACATCACAAAAATAGCGAGCTTTATGCCTACTTTGATGGATCACACGGATTCTATCTAAGTCACGGGGATAGCTCTTTTTTTCGCCTGAGATAGGATTACATTCGTATTAAAGTTCTCATTTTTTTTTCGAGCTACAGACTCTACTTATGTTGGCATCGGCCAGTTCATTGTTTTAAGTAAAGTGAGAACTAATCAAATCTTTTATTGTAAGGCCTCAATACCTATTACATCCATAGATTAAACTGGGTCAGTAGGTACATGTCAACTGATATCTCTCGCAAAATTAGTTGTGACATCTTAGACTCTTGGTGTAAAAGAAACTTGGAATCAGTCACCATTGACGTACCATAAACATATTCATCGTACTAATTGTCCTTTATGATTTTTGTATGTTCCTCCCTCACCTTCTTACACGGAGACCAAAAACTCGACAGCATTATGAGTCAAAAGTCATGGACTGAGAATTTTGATGTATTTTTAAATTACGTATTGACATAAATGTATGTTTTTTCGGAAAAGCAAAATTTAGTGGGAAGCATAATTTATTATTGTTTTAATGTATGATTTAGATTTTATATGATTTGATTTCGATTTGATTAGCCGTAAGTTCTTTTTCATGCTCATGTATTTTATCTATATATGTGGTTACACAAAGCACTGAACAGTAAAACTTTGATGTCGTCAATAAATTCAATTCATACTGACACAAACGGATGTACAGAGAAGAGATTGTCTGACGGGTGTGTTCAAAAATTACAATGTCGTTATAAGTCAAGGTTGGGCTCGTGTTCTAAGAAACATTTTAATATAACTTTTGATAAGGAATAAATAGTACTTTAATGTATTTTGATTTATCAATGTTGTATGAAATTTATTGGTCTGTAGAACGTTTTGAAAGGATTTGAAGGTTATAGTTCGGTCAATGGACCGAACTATTTTGACCGCGTTTGTAAAGCTTTGGAATATTCAATAAGTGAACTCGTCGCATTATTTTCTCTAAATAGGTGTTACTGGAGTACATTACTAAGTGCACGAGAATCATACGTTTATTGTCACGTCCGTTTCCGAAAGGGATAAGCAGAAACTCAATAAAAACGCTATTACGGTAAGACCTTTTTAGGTCGTTACCAATGTAATCGAAGTAGCTACCTAGGTCTACCACTTCCGACTCTACAACTCACAATGCCCTAATAAATCTGTTTCATTATTCTTTTGTCATACGTTATTTCTACAACTCCAAACTATCTATGTATTATTTTCTTAATTCTAGTGGGTCATCATCATCATCATCATCAGCCTACTCCCGTCCACTGGACGTAAACCTCTCAATGGCGCACACCTACGACTACACAGTTAACGTCCCAAAATCTTATATCTTGCGTCGTGGCAGTTATGGACACGTGATCATTTACCATCAATCTGCTGCTCTGAGAACACAACCCCCTATTTGTTTTTACTGAAAGTATGGATTTTTAACAATTCTGTCATTAATCTCAATAGTTATGTTCGCATTGTCATGTTTACCCGAAAACTTTTCGTTCCATATAGCTCTGAAAGTATTTGTTTACACAGGAGTTTAGGAGACCCAAATACAATGATTCGTAAATCCTCGCGGGAGTACTCGAGAGTGCAGTCGGTCGAGACTTTATGACTCCATTCAAACATGTCCGATCGTTTTCACTAAACGTATTATTGTACGAACCCTTTGACGGAGGTCGCGAAACCTCAACGATGATTTACAGGACACAAGTATCGTAATTCTAAGCGGATGAATTCGCAAAGGGAATTGTCAAAAAAATATTTTATGGTCACCTGAAACGATGTGGATCGAATCGATTTAATCTCGTCCTGACTGCCTTCGATTTTTATCATGTGAGTGACCTTTAATAACGCTTTTAATTGCTCGATATAAATCATTATTGCTCGTTACGACCGCCAATGATTTACTTACTGCTTTGACATGCTTATATATCCTTTAAATCAAGAACGGAGATTTCCCATTGTCGTTCCGAGGGACATGAGTTTACGTGAGTTTTAATGAGTTATTCAAGATTGAAAATATATGATTCCGTCTTGCGGTTCGCGGAGGCCATTAAAAGTTCACAGAACGAAATAAGTGTGCGAGATGAGTTGGTTTAAATTTTGTTTGTTTTTTACGTAATCGTATTGTATGACACCATCAGCGGACTATTGGAATATGGAGAGTTAACATTTACTACCATTTAACTGAAGTTTACAAACTGATTTTAGTTCAACGGCGTCCTATTATAAGAGTTTTTTTTTTTCATAATATTAACACTATAACGTACATCGCATACACACACACGCACTATCAGCCTGTCATCGTCCACTGCTGGACATAGGCCTCTCCAAGGGCACGCCATTGAGTTCGATATACATACATATATCATTATAACATTATTTTTACAAA
This sequence comes from Parelbella ahira ahira, assembly GCA_018244795.1. Lineage (NCBI taxonomy): Eukaryota > Metazoa > Arthropoda > Insecta > Lepidoptera > Hesperiidae > Parelbella > Parelbella ahira. The sequence continues at coordinate 15,711 of DWME01002117.1, read as the reverse complement.
ATCTTCAAAGTTCTTTAAGCCCAAATAATTCAAAACTATCATTATCTATACCGTCGCGTCAAGATCGATTCGGGATAAGCAGAGACCACCGTGGATCAAATGTCCTTACATACCCGATGTGCTTCATACACGCTAAACATCTTTAATTTATTTCGCCCTGAAACATACTGTACTAACCCAGAACTATCGAGCTAGTACGTAGGGTTACTGTATGGGTGGTTACATCTACCCATATAATAATATTTATTGAATTATTCTTGTTGTATAAAGTTAATGCTTCTCTATTTATTCCGCATTGCGTACCGAGGACTGAGCATAACAAAAGGCGAAACGTGATTCTTATTGATATTCTTCACCAACCATTCCTTGAAGAACAGACGTACCTAATAAAAAAAAGTTATAATGAGTGACAACGAAAAAAAAATAAAACAACATTTTAAAGAAAATCAAAAATCAAAAAGACCAATATTTTACATTACGTATTAGTTATGACCACACTATTGCAGTTCATTAACCATCACATCAGTGGACAGGTCGTTTCTCAAACACATTGTTTGTCTCTAGCGCCGTAACTAGTGTTTGCTTCTCAATTTACAACTGACACATTGAAACAAAGAAATTAATTGATCTTACAAATGGGAGAAACTAATGAATGGCGTGCATAGGGTAATTTAGCCACAGAGTCATTTATTTATTATTTTTATGTCAGATTCTTCTCAGTTAACACTTATAAGCTTGGATTATTTTTATTATGCCTTATATTATGGAGGTTATCAAAATTTGATTCGGATTCAGTCATTTATTTCATGAGGAATAAAGCGAAATATTACAGTTTTACTGTCTTTTGAAGCTCAAGGTCAAGATTAATTTGCCTTTATTTTGTAACTATATAAAGCATCTACGTTTATACATATTTATATAGGCATCTAACCTTTAAATGTCAATTCATTGCATTACTCGCTTCCTCTGAACCGTTAAACCGGATGCTCTGCACACCATCGAACAAAACAGATTCTATCCATCAACAACCGCTCCAGGCTACGTTCGTCTTTCCCTGACTTCTGTGATTGCCCTCAGATAAACAGACATATTATATATTATGTTTACTTTTAATTAGCTGACACAAAGCGTGGTTAGTAGGTACGTAACAAATAGCTCCGGTGAAATCGTTGGCGGAACGCGTGGGAAATGATAGAGTGCGATTTGCCTCTATAATTGGTGTATAATCTGTACTCGTTAATTTTGGTATCGGTGATATATGATATCGATAAAATTTGCCATTGGTTTACTAAGATTTTGTTGGTGTTTGTAAAATGCAAATAAGTAAATGTGTTGAGAATTTTAATATCCACTTTGGACTATTATTTGTTGGTTTTGTACGATTTATATTTCTAAGTGCAGGAATGGGAAAAATCTGAAATCTGTATTTGCAACCTGTATTTATGTAGGTATGTCTGTGTTTGAGCAGACCAAAGGCTCGAGAAAAAGTAAGTTCTGTATGAATTGCCGGCTGGTTTTAATCTACTAATCGCATGTAAAACGACAGATATTAATGGATATATTAAAGCAATTATGACTAAAAGTATACTGAAACAGGTGACAATGAAACGGAAAATTGATAATTTTCCTCTTTTATGATTATAAGTCAGAACAATTATTTTGAAATTGAATAATTATGACATTAAAATGAGTTATTGACCTTAAATTTCTTTCTAATCAGTTATATACCTAGTTGTCAATAATAGTTAAAAAACTAGTTTAGTTTTTTGTATTTGTGTATAGGTACATACATATATGTACATATGCAACACAATTGAGTGACGAGCATATAACGAAAGAATTTTTTTTTCGACCCTATATCGTTTCAATGTTGGAAAATGGGTCACCTCTAAGAATGAGAAAGCTAAGACCACAGTCTGCCGCGCTGACGAAATTTTTAATAAGTGAGTAATTATTAAATCAAACTATAAACTAACAACCGTCATTATCGATAAGAATACCGTAAACACAAATATAACTCCTGCGTTCGCAAAAAGCAGTATTAAAACGCCTATGGCACATACTCAAGTTACAGTCGCGATCAAAAACAACGGGAAACACATAACTTTCCCAACTAACACCACTTCATCTAGTGTAACACAATATTTACTCAAGTATTCCTTCAGCTCGTTTGCGCAAAGCATAAATTTCTGTTGCAGTTTTATGCGTAGGAAATTGGATTCTTCAACTGGTGTCAAGCATATGTTTTCATGTTGCACACACCTTGATCCTATTACGAATATTTACTATTTTATACCTCCAATATGGTAAAGCTTGGAGTCACAAATCAAACGGTTGTTGAAAAGAATAGAATGAAAAAAAAAACGTATAGGTAGATACAATGTATGCCGGACAGAAAAGGTAGACAAATTTGTTTTGCTAAATAAGTTTCATAAACGAATATGTGCAATTTTATAAGCGTGAAATACAACATACACCTACTAATATGATTCGCTGGTACAAAATATTACAATCATTTGTACAATTACTAATGGAGAAGGTCTTTTAAAATAATTTATAGAGAATAACGAAGCAAAACGATCAGTTGAAATAAAAATTTTGTTATAACACTAATATAACAATATTGTTATAACAATACATTGTTATCTAATTTTAACATGATATTGCTTATGTAAATATACTAGAATAACTCATTAAAAGTAATTAAACGTTTTATTTTAAAGTAATTAAACATTTAAGATTTTAGGTAACAAATTTTGCATTTGTATCGAAAGCTTAAAATATTTGGCATGTGAGCCCAAATATAAAAACGAAAAATATTTATTTATCACAATAGTTATTTAAATATGACAATGTGATAATTATAAAAATATTATACTCATTATTATCATCATCAAATATTATCATCATTTGATGTTCATTTATAATATGGAACCGTTTCATGACAGCATACTTATAGCGAAACAAAGTGAAAAATTATAATTATTGATTGAAAAAAAAACCACTATACGTAGAGCTGTACGTACGTACGTACACAATAATATATTACCTTGGAAACTTAAGTAGTTTACTTCCAAAATAGGTTCAATTATTAATAACGGATAAGCGGCTGACGTTCAATACATTTCATATGATTTTTCATTGTCGACACTATGGTAGTTGAAAGTCTGTGAAATAATGCAGAATGACCTGAGGGCATTAGTCTAATAGTTTCTTCGTACCCTCATAGATTTTAAGGACTGTATTCTGTTGATCCTTAGGGTCATATTTGCTTAAAAGGGTCGATTCAAAGTAGAACAGGTCAAATCGTGCACAGACTATTTGAGGCTCCGACGGTAGAGGAGAGCTCAGCAGGGAGCAAGACCGTAATTGGAGGAGCAATATGTTACCTCAGTGTTGGTAGGACTCACGTTTAATTGGTCCGAATGTTCGTGTCCAATGAATTTTAATCTTTTACAGAATTTATAAAGGTTTTCGATAATCGAAAGCGCGGCGGCTGCGCTAACGAACGCTTGCAAGTATCAACTGATATTAACAAATGACGTGCGCAGAAAAATATCTATTTTTAAATGCGAAATGCTGTCTGTCCTGTACTACCAATATAGAAACTTCGTCATCATTATTAACCATTTTCATCCTTACGGTATTCTACTCTGGTCTGCCATTGCGATCGATTGCGTATTGATAGACTTCACACATCTTAGAGGATATTATACGCTTTATATGTATATATATAGAGAGATTTAAATACCGTGCTATACCATATTAACACTTGATTTTCAGCCGAAATAAAAACCGTGATCGCATGTACATGTTTGTTCTAGTTTTGGCCAGAATCGAATTCAAAAATTTCGTGAAACATTATTTTTTAAATAATTTCAATAAACATTTATAATACCATCAAAAACAACAACGTAAAATACCGCTCAATTTCGCCAGTTTTTATTTCGCGTCTAGTTATAGGAACATATGTAAGTGTCATTGACAGTCCAATTCGCAAAGATCATAGTCCTCTCTCATATACTTTGTCTTTTAATAATTACGTATTACATAAACAATATGTTAACGTCAAGAAAAAAAAACAAATCACTTTACATACTATACCTACAGATTAAAAAATACACCTACACATTTATCCACACTTATTTTTTTTTCAATGTTATTAACAAAGTTCCCTTTTCGGCTTAGCATTAATAAAACGATAAAAACGTGATGTTTCCGTACATTATCTACATTCACATGTACCTACTTATCCAAAACAACTGAGTCATACACGCGCCACGTGCACGCCTTTTTATTGAGTTACAATACTGAACCGTACCGCGTTATCGTCAAATGTATTTAAATTGATGATTGATTCGAACAAGCGGAGTAACTATGATTGAATAGATACATAACATTAGTGTCGTAGTATTCGGGCAGATGGTAACCTTATGACCGACTGTCGACAGATGGGTGTGTTTTGTTTAGGAAACATATTCTTGTCCGTGTTTTGATGTGGAGTGACCCCTTGAATAACATTTAATAGTATTAGTACGATGTTTTGTATATTATATTCTTGAATTTGTCGCTGCTGGCTCTGTATTAGTCCGCGTTATACTGGGGTCATTTCGCAATTCAAAAATTTCGTATAGACTGTGCAAGTATTAGTGAATACTGTAAATTAATAAGTATGTATAGTTCCCGGCATTTTTTGTTTTCCAAACGATGTATTACAATGATAATGAATCCAGGAACTAAGTAGGTATTGAGAGCGAAATGGCTCGAAAAACCAGCTACTTTGAGGCTCGAAGAGACTGTGTCTAAACGTGAAATGGTAAAAATAAGCTGATGACAATGATGTGACATATTCTTAAACATATAGAAACAAAAAAACCTTTTATCTAAAAAGCTGTCTTGAAAACCATCGAAATAAAAAAAAAATCATAATCATACCCCTTATTTTAAGGCTGTATATATTTTTTCCCGTCGATCAATACAATGATGTTCATATATGTCCATATATCGCATTAAAAAAAAATATTTGTGCATGTTCTCATGCCTCCCGCTCAGAAGGAACCCGCAATATTCACGTTTGTGCCGTCACAAAAGCCATCGCCGCCGAAAGGTGGTAATTAGTAACAGGTGCTCTTGTATCGCATAAATCCCATTTTCTTACCATTTTTTCCCTCCCACTTGTAGACGACAAAAAATCTTTTGTAAAGTTCACCCCAACACCCTTTGTCAATGTCATATTCGCTACCATTTTTGACTAAAACACAATATATGGTGACATGAGAAGATAAAATACATGTGTCATGATGACCCTGAACAAATTCGGAAGACGTTTCTCCTATAACATTTTTGTTGCTAGTACCCACGATATTTTTTACGCCGATTTTTGTATGGCGACTTCGAGTCTGCGAGGTAAATTCGCTTTTATGGTGAAATTATTTAATGAACCGTTTTTTGTTGGAAGTGTTCTGTGAAATCGTCGAAGAAAAAACTTTATAAATTGTACAAAACATATGGATGTGAACAAAAAACTCAGAAATGTTTGAAATAAAACCATCATACTCATCAAAACTGCCAGATCCTCTATTAGATTGTATTGACAATTAAGGCTGTATTTAGAACAAAAATACAAATGATGTACCCTATGTACATGATTTAATCATTAATATCAATAATCATCGTCATCATTATAATGTATTCAAATATCGTTCCACGCTAGAACACGGACTTCCACTCAAAATGAGAGCTTAGGCCATAGTCGACCACACTGCACTAACTACTTAAAAATATGATGAAAACTTTGAAGTACGCAGATTCGTTAAATTTAGTGATAAACAATTTCCAACAGTCATACAGACAAACCTGGAATTTGAATCAATAGCTTCAGAATTATGATTCAAAACCATTATCTTATCAACACATCTAAAAACCATTAGACTCTTATTGCTATTTTTAACACATGATTGCTAAGATTGTATTTATAGACATATAATAATAATATAAACATAGGTATATATTTGTATATAAACGAATGCAACCATAAAATTTAATAACAACTAAGAATCATTCATAATATCAACGCGCAACAATACAATGAACAGATTATATTCCCGTTGATAGTTTCGTAATACAATAATCATATTTTAATAATGAATCTATTTATAACAGTATTTTTATCAACAATCAACTTCCACCCACATACGATTAAGTGGATAAGACAAGTAGGCTCCACGCCTCTTCAAACAGTCGAAACAAGCTTGTGAGCGAGCGACGAAAAATCGTAATTTTACGTCAATAGGGTGACAATAAACTAAACTTGAGGTAACAAACAAATATTTCAATTATTAGAACGAATATGTAAAGAAACCATAACGTGTTTACTGTAGATGAAATTCTCATAGTTTTGGATTGAAATTCCTTGTATTACATAATTATAATGTAATGATTTATTAATGAGTAAATAGATAATGCCAGATGCTTTTGGAGAATTACAAGCTTCTGGTAACACGTGCTTTAAGTATAACGTTCATAGAATATTGCATTATATTGTCATATTTGTAGTAAATTAAAATTGCAAGCGAACAACCTGATGGCAAGGGATCACCGAAACCTGTATGCGTGCAACACCAGACGATTGGGTATTACAATACATTGTCAGAATTGATGGGCAACTGGGCACATGCTTTTATTGTCCATATCATTTAAGATATCTTCCAACCAATTCTTGCATACTCGTATGTTAACAATAAACGCAGATATTTTTGTAGGCAAATTTTAAATGTGTAACTCAGCTGTGATATCTAATAAATTACATCAGAATATGTCTTCTAGTTCAAGTTTGACAATATGCCTTAGACGGCAGTAGAATGCAGGCATCACAAAAGACAACATAATTATTCATAGACGTTTATTTAGACTGTAGGTACTTTAAAAAACGTTACATGGCGATCAATAACTTATAACGATAATTTTATAATTTATAATTACTTACGTGTAATTAACTTATAATATTAATTACAAGAACTTTTCTTATAACTTTCTTATTGTTTCTTGGTCACTCTATTCGTAACTAATTCTCTATAAAAATGCCGTACGAAATCGGAGCACCACGCTCAACGTAGCATCATGTTAATGTTCTCGGCTGTTTTGTTGATTTCTATAAAATATTATAAATGAGACGGCTACCACCAAGAAAATGACCAAATATTATTCCTTCGGGCAAGGCGACACGAAAGTTACGTCAGATCATAATAATATGTTTATTGTTATAAATTTTATTTCACATCGTCAATTTATTTTCCTTTAGTTTGTATGATAAAAGTAGTGTATTTTGTTATAACTTGACAAATTTGTACCAGGATTGAAAAGGAAACATTTGACAAAATGTGGGAAAAACGAGTACAAGTATGGCCATCGTTCTCTTTGTATCTCAAATAAAAGTATCGATAACTATTGCTTTACTCTATTCCGATTGTTGACATAAGAATTTGTATACAGAAGGAATATAATTACTAGAATAACATAAAGATACATAATAATTCATACGTTGTAAAATAAGGTTAATGGTTGATTAAACCAATTGTTCAGAAAACAAAACCTATGTACATATTATATACATATGTATGTATAATAAAGATATTTGTTTAAGACTTTATTACTCTTAAATAACAAACAGTTTCTTATATCCTACAGCATTAGGGCAAAATAAATAATTCTATTAACATTGTAGCGGACAGAACTTTCGTGCCGCCATACACCTTACGCAATATGAATCCAGAAAAATGGAATATTCTTTACATTTTATTCACGGTTGGGGCTCAACAGGTAAGCATGAATAAATTCCCCGTCCGATCACAAAGCCCGTTCACAGTTGGACCACGTTTTTCATAAAGTGTCGGTCCTGTTAAACATTTTTTATTTGACCATTTGCTACCAACTGCGTTATATGAAAAATGGATCGTAATATCGTACCCTTTTCTCGTGTGTGTGTGTTTTTTTTACTAAATAAATCATGTCATTAAATTTTAATAGTCACTGTAAGGCAAGCCGGGGTTAGTTAGGTCTTTTGTTGGTCCGAGATTTGGAGGATCCTTTGAGTTGATTGTTACTATTTAAAGCCATTGTGCCCTTTTGATGGTTAACTCGAGTAAATGCCGACTTAATTTCATTAATCGACCGCTTTGTACGAATTAAGATTTAATTGAGTCAAGCTGACTTTGTGAGCATTGTTGGTCGAATGCCTTTCAGAGAATAATGCGTGGAATGTCAGCTATTCTCAAAGGTGTCTTAATGATGAACACATGTTTTTTGAAGCTCGCGTGCTTCGTTCGTTTTCTTTTTGTTTACATTCTGTGCAATGATGAGCGAGAAAATACAAAGGGTGAACTGATGTATCTATAGACAGTATAGTGAAATGTATATAAAGACTACAGCAGAAGGATATTATCTCAAATATATAACAACACAGATCATATAGGGAAATGACACATCCAGTAAGATTTATAAATGTTACATTTTCCTATATATAAATTTTTATTACAAAAAGTTACAATAAAAAAAGTTACATAATGCAGTAGGTATTTATTACACGCAAGCACAGTAAATATATGATTTGGTAAGATTCCGCATGCAACTTACTCGTATCTAATTTAAAGCATAGAATATAAAATAAATAATACATTTAGGTTTTTAAAGAGGAAACTTAAGATGAAGCAAAGGTCTGATTCGGGTTCGGGTCTCGGTGTTGGCGAAGCGCGGGGCGCGGTCGCCGCGGGCGCAGCGTGCGGGGCGCGCGGGCGAGGGCAGAGGTCACGCGAGTGCGAGGCGTAGAGGTGACGGCTAGCAATATCGATACTTTGATCTACACACGAGTATTCTAACCATAGGCATCATTACACAGGGAGCAATGCCGCTCATTGGACGACCCCTATGTCCAGCAGGGGACTAAAAAGGGCTGATCATAATGATAACAATTATTCTTGTAACTTTAGTGGCCATCACTCTAGCTTTGAATGGCTAAGTCATATTACTTGAAATTTGTTACATAAAGACGTTATTTAGAAGTACATCAGCAAATGAAAAAACTTATTCATTGTGTTGTATTCTTTTAAGTATATTTTGCCATCAATTCTGTGAAAAAAAATTAATAGTTTTGGTGAATTTTTCCTATAACAGGTACGTAGCATAGCGTACATAATATGTAGTAGTGAAATCGTACTGTTTTACGTATTTATGTGAGGAAGGCGCACAGTCAAGATGAAGTCAGATGTATGTATACCTGAAGACGTTTCTATCGTTTACCTTAAGACAACTGTATTAGGTATATTAATTTATTTATTTAATACCCCTTTTTATAAGAAATTTAGTAGGAATCATTTGTAGACAATGCGGTTCATTTCGGTTCGTTTAGCCGTTCAGAATAGCGGATTGAGGAATGTCTGGGAACATATCGCTGAAAGAGCCACCTACAAAAATTCCATAACCGCAGTTTCGTTTTTATAGAATTTATGCAAATGGCCACTGCTACCTTTTAAAAGTAAAGTGTGTAAGCCTTCTGCATATAAGTAACCTGAATTTAGTAACAAAGGACCAAATACCAATTTATGAAGAGACAAATAACCTAATTTCGTAGGTTGAATGAAGCCTCAACTAATTCGCGATGCCTACAATAGGCTAGCTTTATTGTATGTCAAATCCTACAGCAGATCCCTATTATTGTTTATCAATTCTACATAGGCAAATCAATATATTTAATTTGAATTAGTCTTTTATGTATGATACCATGATATTTTATTAGGGATTGTCTGCATTACCTCTTTCTCTGTACATGGTCTTGAAATAAATTTACCTATAACATGATATCAAAACAGGGTACTTATTGGTTCTTGCAGTTGACGGAAATATGTCTACAAATTTTATTCATTAGTCAAAATAACTATCGATATTTTCTCGTCTCATATCTAGCTTTACGCTATGTAGCTATGTACGTATACACGCGTTGGCTATATCGTCAGGGCGAAAATATATTTTGAAACATCTAGTCATGTGTGGAAAATAACAGATTCATCGCTGACCGACCAAAATATTAGGACGACACAATTGAGATTTTTTGCTGTATATTGTAATGAATGGTTCCAAATTTGGAATTCACATTGACGTGTTCATACTTTATAGCTGTATCGCTGTTATTTATTAGAATAACATTCCATATATGGTTTAATCTCACGTAGAAATCTGGTATAGCGAATGTATACATTAAAATATCACGTAAATAATTTAAGTCATTAATTATTAACGAACGTTTCATGATAAGGCATAATAAATCTTGTTAGAACATAAGACGGTTTTACGTGAGTTAGAACTACATATGTATATAGCTTGGAATTAGTTGGAACTGGTCGTAATATAAACTGCATTGACATTGTATTGAATAGAAGCTTATGCTCACTGTGGCAGAAGAACTGTTAACAACAGCGGGGCATAGATGGCTTATAAGGATGGGATATAGAAAGAACACAAATCTATGTAAGTACCTATATCCAGGAGTGTTTTAAATAGCAACACGATATTGTTGCATATGTAGCAATTTTACAACTTTGTAGAAATGAGACTCAAATTCCACGGTGCCTTAATTTTATTACAGACGTTTTAGAATTCCATGATACCCTTTCCGAGCGGGTGGTGACGGTCAAAATAGACCTACATCGAAGACTTATTTATCCACGGTGTAAAGTTTCGATGCATCAATGGGGCCAGAATAAAAACAAAAAGTGAGATGCGATCTCGAAGGCTCGACGTTGAAACGATCGTGGTCCGATGCAGATGAAAGGCTGTATGTAAATGTCCGTACGGAAACAATAAGGTTTCCTGTGCTTGATAATCTTTTAGATTATTATGTGCCCGCCGCTATGTGAGATTGGGTTTAAATGTATATAATGTTTTACATAGCAGGTGGATCTGTATATGAACAATACCAGAACGAATATCTGTTGATCAACGTTTTAATGTACGATTAATCTGTTTTAAAATTCACCTGCAGTGATATAAATTTATTGAGTTATTTATATTTCATTGTTATTAGCAAAGATGTGTACTAAATGCCAAATGCTATTTTCTAACAGTCAATGTAGGTGAAGATAATTTGGGGTATGCATTGAAAAATCTTTATTTTAATTATTATGTGAGACCGGACAACCATATTATCACTTTACAAAATCGGGCAATGCTTACAACTGTGCAGATATTTTAAAATGTTAACTGTTTAAAAGGTTATTGTAATTTAGATAGGTACAATTGAATTATTATTAACATTCTATTCATATAAAGCATTTAATTGAATGTGTAAACAACATATCGTTTCAATTGTGCCTATTTTGTAACATGTATGTATGCCTATTAATGTAATGTTTCTTTTTGATAACAAGCAACTAAGTTCTTTTATTAATATATAACTTTTTAGTACACGAAAACATACAACATTATCTGTTCGTTCGTTTTGTTTTCCATATTGTGACTTATCGTTCGTCTGTAGGATATCTCTCAAAATGAGAGGGGTTAAGGATTGTCACGCTTACCGAGTGCTGACTGACGGTCTTCACACCTCTTAGAGAATATTTTACAGTTCTCTATAAAAGATTCTACGTCAATCTTTTTAAAACTTTAAAGTCGATGTATGTACTGCGCCCCACTAAAAATATTTAAGAAATCGTTGCCTTGACGCAGTTGGACATTGTAAAAATCTGCTAAGCTCGATCCGTACCCAGCAGTGGGACGTGAAAAGGATTGCAATCAAAATATCATTCAACGATGCTAATTTATTTATTTGCAATGCATTCAATTGTCAAGTAATTTATCGATATTAAAATATGTGGTTAAATCTTTTGACATTGGCCAGCGCAGTTTGACAATAAGGCACCAACTTACTTTTACTACGGCGGCGCAAAAGGAACAAGACGCCGTTCAAGAGTCGGCCGCTCAGAGTTACAGGGCAGGAGGGCGATAAATTCCAATCAGGGCGAAGCGATGCGCAGGGCACTAGGTCGGCCCGGGTCAGTTAAGGCCCTTTACTTTCAAAACTATGTGAATATTAAAAAGTATTTGCAATTGAACAGAAGGCAATTAGTTTTAAGCTTTAGGAGTTTAATAACACAGTGCGAAATTCAGTGCAATATCGACGACACAAGCACTTTGGTAAGATTAGGCGAATTGATGCCTTCGCGTCATAAACACTAGAAAATTTTATCAAGAGCATCTTGGACGTCTTGGCTCTTTATGTACCTTAACTGAAACAGTAGAAGAAGATTCACAGAGGCTTCGGGAAAAAGAGTCCAAATAGTTATTGAAAAAAACAGATGGCGTTGTGGTGCAAAAATAAGAACGCGTTCAGGAACACATTCTCTGTAGCTTTGTACTGGCACATCTGTTTAATATTTAGCATTTACAGTATTTTATAAATTTTCCAATTATAAAATTCCCTTAAATTTTAAAGAACACTTCTCCTTAAGCATTTAAAAGTAATGCTCGTATGGTCTGAGAATTCATGTTACACGTGTTCAAAGCGGAGGTCTGAACCACATGTTTGCACATTGAGCCCCGCAAGAGCTTTCGAAAGGATCAACATCGATGTAGAAAGCAATGCGAAATTTCCGCTCGATTCAATAAACAATGTATTTTTTAATCTATTGATAAAATTTTAAGTAAAGGATCCAGTGAAATAGATAAAACCATCATTCAAACTTAGAATTAATGGAATTATTCAATTAATTTAAATGACTATTTGATATGGATTAATAAGTCTGCTAGTTTTTCAATATTTTATTATAATTTTTTAAGGAAGTACGTATATTTTGCTTGTAACGTACTAATGCATCAAGTAACAGCGAATTTAAAAATATTAAAAAAAGGGAATAATATTTTTATATTATACACCAGATTACGAAATAGTCTCGAACAAATCAGAATGGATAGGGTTTTATTATGAAAATAGCATGGTATCACTCTATAGGTATAACTAAAACATCACTTTTCAGGCCTACACTGCACTGCTGAAATAGACTTTGTAAAATGAAGTGGGTAAGAAGACAGTAAGGAATTCGTTCGTTCTAATGAAGAGAAATAATGACGTATATTATAAATTATATGAGCTCTATTTAAGATTGGGTTGCAATGTACCACTTAACATAAAGATTACACAGTTACAATGTCTCGTGTTACTGTGTCTTTGTAACACGCTCATTAAGTTAGAAGAGAACGATACGAGCACTATTTCTTCCATGCGTTCCAAATACACGTTCAGCTAAAACTATTCCGACTAGTTTGGGCTTGTTCATTTTTTAAACTGTTGCATCGATAAGCTAAAACACTTATTGAGGCAAAAGTTCAACTAATTTCGCCAGTAACTTTTAGTATTTGAACTGGTATCGGAACAATAAAGTACAGCGATGGGAGTTTACCATTCTAATCGTTGAGAAACGTGAAAAAATCCACCCACCATGCGCGTGCGACCGACGCGGTTCAAAAAAAGAATTGATTATGTCGTATCTATATAGAGTCGTTTGATAGAAAATCAAATCAAATATCAATAATTGTAGTACGTCTTGTGGTACATATAGATTTAATTATTATTAAAAACATATTTTTCGAAATATTTTTCAGTACTTATTGTATATATACAACTGTTTATTTCAATTTTAATAAACATCTCATCTTATCATCTCTACTAAATACACTTGCAAGACTGAAGAGGAACTTACACTTTCATAATTGTAATTTCAAATACGGGAATTTTTTGAACAGCCGAGAGCAACATCAACGATTTCATCATCATCAACCTGTTTAATAATCCACTGTTCAATGCCTGTCTCGTTTCAGAACAAGTAAGATTAATGCCTGCCACGCCCGCAAATTGCTAAGGAAAATAACTCACACTTATACATACAAAAGTTAATCCATTCTATCTTTTTACTTCTATTATGTTGTAATGCAAGTCATTAAAGAAATCGCAAATTATTAAAACAACCGTGCAAACTTGCTAACCAGAGAATTTTTTTTCTTGTTCAACGAACATGATATAGCAATTCGTTTCAGAGTGCATGATTTTAAAATTTAAATGATCTGATTTAATAGCACGATAATAAAGAAGCAAATAACTAATATACGACGCCGAATAGGTATGAATATTTTCCGAAATGAAGCAGGAGTTTCCTAAAACATTTTAAAATTTATAGGCCATTCCAACTTTGATTATTCAAGTTCCTATATTTGTCGTGTAAGGATTCTAGTAATCTGATTCCAGTTTTCTTTCAAATAAAAGTCAGTAACGAATAATTATTAATACCTTATTTTAGATTTGGTTAAAAAGTAATTTTTAGTTATAGTAGGTACTACCCTGCACAATTCTTTTTAAGAAAAATGTGTTACTTATTAAATGATTTAATTATTAATATGATCTCTCGATTTCTTAATTTTTGTGTTTTATTATTTGGTACCAGCGATTGTGGCGCCACCGGAAGCTTGTATAAACTATTGTTATTTGGGTAATCGGAGAAAGAGAGAAAGATACAATTGTCTTGGCTTAAAGCTCGAAGGATAATATGGCAGTGACAATACCCTTCGATAGAAAATGATTTACCTACTTCAGAGAAAATGATTGAAGTTGGAATTGGAGGTAACTATTATTTAACAGCTCTTTATAGATACACACTGTAATGATGCGCCCGACATAATCGCCATAGTACAATCAGAATGCGCCTTACCAAATTCATTCTATTTTTTTTTTCATATTTTAAGCGCAATTTTTTTTCCCACGCCAATCAAGTTCGATATTTTATAAAAAATACGAAACGTAATGGAACATGACGTCATTATTATAATGTTAACACAATATCTGTACGTTATCTTACAAACAGTCCTATATTTTTTGTTACCTATTCACATGTAGGTACCTACTCGTGTAAATAAATAAGAATACAGATTATAAAAAAATATGTATAAGTCCTAAATTTATATAATTATTATAGTACATAAATGTAATTTATTTTCGATAAAACAATAATAATATAATTGATACATAATTCAATTGCAATTTTTAAAACTGTTGAAACAATTTAGGCAGTTTTAATTGGAATATTTTTCAAAACTGAAAATACACACTGAAAATAATTTATGCAATAAACAAATAGACACATGTCGAACAAAGAAATATTAAGAACCAATACCAGCTTTAGTTAATCAAGGCGTACAGCAGTGGAAATAATTATATCGATTATAGCATAATCGAATACTATTATCATTTCGATTGTTGTAATAGTATATGATTGGTGCAGTCGATATAATTGAAGTTCCCATGACTGTGAGAACTTGGCAGCCTTTTTACATCGCCTACCTATTAGAACAGCCGCTGCTGAGATATTTTTGTGTTAGGTATACGAAGCTAATCTAAAGGAATGTAGTGATTTTTAGATTTGTTTTATTAATATGAATTCATTTCAAATGAAACCGAAGGCAAAGTTTATGAAATATTTTAGTTACACTTGAGTCAGTATATGGAGCTAATGTCAGTGGAACTGTTACACTACTTTTCTATACTTCGATATTACAAAATCCAGCAAACAAAGTACACGATTCATTGTACTATATATAGGTATGGGAGGAGTCTGACCCTGAGCTATTTGTTATTTCTTCTAACATTCTACTATTCGCAAAGAACAATGAACTCCA
>DWME01002116.1:0-21940 GCA_018244795.1 Parelbella ahira ahira | reverse complement strand
ACGCGAACTGTCCGTTTTTAGGCGCCGCCGCTGCGTGAGCGCGTTTTTGCTGATAGAGCATTGCTCATTGTACGTGTAATGAACCGTACATATTTAAAAATGAACCACATTTAATATTGCAAAAACCCTTTTCAATATGCCACCACATCAGCACTGTGCTACGCTTCAATTGGATATGCACGTTTTGTTTCGGTTAATATTCAAAAGCCTATGACATCCGATATTGCAAAACTGCTTCTCAATATGCTATGACATCAGCGCTGTAAGAGCTTCAAGTGGTAACGATTTTTATTCATATTATATAAAAGGCCGTATTACGTGAATTGTAATTTTCCGTAAGGCGGTCGTCTGTCACAGATATTATGCAAAAAAGGTAATTTAAGTGCAGCAATCCTTGGACGTTCTATTATCATATACTTTTTATTATAAACACGATCATCAAGTAACATATACACATATTATGTTATAAATATTTGATTATTTTTTCTTATGAATCACCGTACCGGTTTGTTCGTTGGTACGGTATTTTACGAAGGATTATTATATAGTTATGTATTTATATATGTGCATATCAAACAGATGAACGTATTAAAGAGACGTGATACGGTATATTAACAGAGGAGAGAACTTTAATTTTTGTTTAGTTTCACACATGTGCCCATTAATTTGAAAAATACGTCGTTGGTCGAGTGGTTGAAGGCGCGACTGCATCGGGAGGTCCTGGGTTCAAATCCCTGGCGGGTTTGTGCCCGGTGTATTGCACTAATAGGCTCCTCACATGGGACGGATACTTAACTGGTGAAACATGGGAGTGTACTACACTTCTCTGTCAACCCCTTTGGGATTACAGACGTGATGTAACGTTTAATTTGAAAAAGAATGTTTCAAAAATTCAAATTCTAATTTAGCAATTTTTCTTAGTTCTATAACAAACAATCAAGTATCATTTGTATTAACTGTAAATACACATAAATGTAGAAAATGTATATGTATATAATAATTCCTACTCGACCTGAATCATGAAATGAAATGCCTTTTAATAACACCATTTTTACGCGCCGTGAAACCCCAAAATTCGAACTTTTGTGATTTATAATAATTACGCCAAAATAAATAACTGTCCTACTTAGTTATTTACAAAATGAATAACTTATATAACATTTTCTGTATATCTCTGTATAAAATGCAAAGTCGTTTGACCGTTTCTTGCGACCGAGTCACGTTTCTGATCGGCTTGTTTTTTTTTGTTTCGTTGCAGATAATGTTCTTGGCTTATTTTCTAGTAGTTTTGTATTATTTTGGACAAGAAAAGGCAAGCCTCGTGACAACAAATGTCGACAAGTGTATTGGCTGAATATGACCTTCGCGTGCTCAGCGTAACAATACTTTAAATGGCTATATAAAAAGTCAACGACTGACATATTTAGCTAGGTTTAGTCTATAAGTAATTTATTTAACTTAAAGCAACAAAAAAAGGTATTAAAATATACTTGAACTCCGTTTAGATGCAAATAGATTAGGTTTTCATACATAAGGTCTTTGTTAAATCCATTAAATAAAAATAAGAAAGAGATAAGTCCAATATTACCATGAATAGATTAGATATTATAACAATAATCTCACAACTAAATTATATAGTAATAAATAAATATTGTTTCTCTTCACTTCATCTTATACATACTGCCTTTAATATTTCTTTGCTTAGGCGGCATGAGAAACTGTGCTACGCGATTCCAGTTGGCATTACCTAGATTATGGGTAAAAACCTTGTTAGTATAGATTTGGGTCCCACAACGCACTGAGAATGGCTGATAGTCACGAATGCTTCTTTACCTAGGTTTTGGGCAGTCTGACAAAGAATTATATTTGCATTAGATCCGCCTTTTATACCATTAAGCGTTTTATTGCGAAAAAGAATAAATAAATGGTAATAAAAAAATCCCATCTCGGTAAAAATAGGGTTTTTACACGATGACATAAGCCAGCTCTAAAATATTTAATAGGAATGTTGGATTAAAACAAAACAGAAGATTCCTAATTTAAAAAAGGTAGAGAATGCACATTATGACCAGGATCTAAGAAAGAGCATCTATGCGATAAAAGAAAACCAAAAGTGAAGACGTTTGTAGATGATAAAGAATATGTATTAGGTATGTTTAGAATTCATGAAAATTTTATTAATAGTTTTGTAATCACCGGTCATAAAGACCATAGAGACCATGATATTTTTTTCATAACACTAGATAAGCTGTTAGTTCATCATTTTAATATCTGAATGTCACATAATTCCCAGGTCCTTGACTCGTAAACAAACAATCTATCTCGAGATGAATCAAAAATACATTATGAAGTAATTTATCTCAGTATTAATTATGGTTTTATAACAATCTTTATCATAGCTCACTAAAATGTTTTATATACAAGATTTTTTTTGACTAATAGCCGTTTAATATAAATTCTTGGAAGCCTGACATACCATGAAAGATGTTTAATATAAAATTTAATTACAGTAATAGTGATTTCATATAATTTAAAAAAAAAGTTTTTTATATGAATATGACGAAATCGTAATAGGTAATTTAAGCGGATAACAAACCACTGAAAACTTAGCCAATATTGTCTATTTGTGAATAAAGAAACGAGAGCTACTCCTGAATACTGATTATATTTACAGGTCACTGCGCAATTTAAGATCCTTAACCTTTCTCGTTATGTCAGGAGAGCTTTCTCTATTAGAACGTTAAAAGGGTGATAATAATGACGATAATGACGATACTGACGATACTGATGATAATGATGATAGTAATGATGATGATGATGATAGAATTGCAAAATTTGTAGATAGGTATTGTATATTTACAAAGTCTTTTAAGGGTTAATGATATATTAGTAACCCAAGTAAGTCATTAATACAGCCCCACGTAGCCAAGAACTTTCCAATTTGAGTAAAACGTACGCCGTCACCTGCCGCTTCTATTGTACGATATATTGTTGAACAAAACAATAGGTTTCTATATGAACTCTACTATATCACGAAATTCATATACATATCTAAATACTAAAGATTCACTGAAGAGGATGGAATATTTTTGAAATCGTGAAATGTTTTTGGGTCATACTTGAGACCTTCATCTTAAGTTCGCGCTGAAGATGTGAGTAGATCGTAGTTCTAGTTTAATATAACAAATGAAATAGCATTGTTGATCTGTTTGTTTCTACGTAACTATGTCTAGAGATCTATAAACGTAACATCACGCCTGTAATCGCCGAAGGGGTAGACAGAGGAGTGTAAAACACCCCCACGTTTCACCAGCCACGTTTAAATCCCACAATGAAATAGGTGGTGAGTAGCACGCGCGGATTTCC
Organism: Parelbella ahira ahira; assembly: GCA_018244795.1. Classification (NCBI taxonomy): domain Eukaryota; kingdom Metazoa; phylum Arthropoda; class Insecta; order Lepidoptera; family Hesperiidae; genus Parelbella; species Parelbella ahira. The sequence continues at coordinate 18,574 of DWME01002116.1, read as the reverse complement.
TTAAGATCTACATACACACAGAAATTACTGCTGTAGTATATTAAATGTTGTATTTAGCGTTGCCTTTTTGCTGATATTATACTTTATTGACTATCTCGTTGGTCTAGTGGTTACAAGTGCTATTTAAGAGTTCTTGGGTTCGAACCCCAGGTCGAGTAATGGATTTTCAAACTTGGAATCCCCAATAATAGCACGGGAGCTTCGATTTGTGCCGGATGTGTGGTAATAAGCTCACCCGCTATTCCATGGTTGATCATATAACTGAACTGGTGAATCGTGGGAATGTATTTGTCTTACACTTTTACTTACACTTGCCTGTCTACCACATTATGTTCATACCATATTACATTCATTCAATGTTCAAGCACGAACGAGCGAAGTAAGGTTTACACCATAGTCAAACGAAGGCTCCATAAGTGAATGTTTAAAATCCGTTCTTCGTCCTTCACTGAACATCTCGAGGGCTTAAATTGAATAATTGTAGAACAATATTTACGAATACATCGGGTATAGATTAGTGATAGCAACATTTCACAAACTGTTAGACGATCTAGTGCATATTACCCTTAGTAAGGAGACTCGGATGCGGAAACTCTGTACGTTATGCGTGATATGGAAGCTTGACTGCCATGTTCTATGTATAACACATAACCAACAGATTTTTAAATCGTTTCTCTAAGACTTGCTTCAATTAAAACTGTTTTCATCAGACTTGTAAGTTTCACGCTCATAAACGCAGTGTATATGTAATATCCTTGTCACCGTATCATTTTAATAGAACCTAATCATTATAAGATACAAGAGTCAAAATATTATATTTTAGTTTCAGTTTTATTCTTTGTGAATAAAAATGAGGTTTTCCTTAAGCTTTTTGTAGCTATACGCAGAAGTGGGTTTAGTGAAGACACATTCACAAATAAAACCCAATATCATTGGCAAGGTCGTGATATTAGAAACCCAGACACCTACCTAAATAAAGCAAAAAAAATTAGATGTCTATTTTTCTATTTTATTTATTCACTTAATTTAATATTTAAACTATTAAACATGATCGTTAGCTCGTTAACAATAAATTATTAGCAAAAGCAGTTGTGTACGATCATTAAGTTTGCTAATATTGAACGTGTTATGACATATGTTATATCTCTAATGTATTTATCATGTGTATATTTTGCTATATATATGTATAATGTACAACAATTATTGGTACATACATTAAGTTCTTATGTATAGAGGGATAATTACTTTGTTGAGAATTATTTCATAATAAGTAGATAGTCGTATTATAGAATCTATAATACGACTATCTACTTATTTTAAATGTTCAGTGTGTCTTTCTGTGTATATGCAATACTTAGTAATATTTATATCTTTCTATATTCCAGGCCTTGTCCTAGCAGTACTAGCGAACACACCGCCAACATTAGCTGTGAGAGCTACTTCTCTGATATTCTCGAAGACCACCAGCACCACTGCCGCACCGGAAGAGGTACCCTCAGGGTCGGATGAAGAAGCTCAGGTAATAGCAACCGGATTTTCTTTCGTCAATTTATCTATTGTTGGTTTAGTCTAATGTTAGTTTGTTGACTTTCCTTAGCTCCAAAAAAGTTTTATAGTTTTCTGCTTATTAATTACAGATCCTCTTCAACATCATTAGCCTGCGGAACCGACTGTTGAACGTAGTCCTCCTCTAAGAAGTTTTTTCCATCATATAACTTTCATATAATACATAAAGTTTCTTAATTCCTTTTAATTACCAATTTAATTGAAAACTCTGATTTATTTAAGTCTTTTACACGCCCACATAAATATATTGATCATTTACGCGAAGGTGATATAAAATTACCGGAAATGTTGTAATTTAATCGACCAAATAGGAAATGAATGCGTTCGTAGGAACGTAATATTGGTTTTTAATTGAAGGTAGTTTCAGTTTTAATATCGTTTAGGTAGCAGCGGAAGGTAGCTCAGTGACGTTAATGGTTCTGAAATGTGGCAATAGATTAGTAAAAATTTATTCCCCTCTGTTTGACGTGCTGAAAAAATCAACATAACATCATGCCTGTAATCCCCAAAGAGGTGGGCCGAGGAGTGTAGAACACTTCTCTGCCTACCACCTGTCACCCGTTATGTTTAAGTCCCATGGAATAGGTGGTGAGCCTATTGCCTTACATCGGAAACAAATCCTGACTCCGAGCCACTACTAAAAATTCTAAATTAGAAAACTCCTATAGTACTCGACTCGGAATTTCAACCCAGGACTTCCCAATCAGCAGTCGCACTTGCAACCATTCGACCAATGAGGCATGATATATCTAATATCTTGTACTGCAAGATCAAAACTCGCTCAACAACTAAGGGACCTGGCTTAACGATCTCATAGTAATAAAATCAAAGCTTACCAACATTAAACACGAGATTATCAAATTTACATGAACATTTTTATATAATTACAGCTGGAAACGACAGCAGAGGGAGCCGAGTCGAACGTCACAAGCAAACTGTCTGGCATACCGCAGATAGACTATATATACGACCCAAATCTCCCACGGGAACTGAACGGGTATAATTTGTCCGAGTATCCCTTCTACGAGACGGTACCTCCGCCAGAGACCATGGACTTCAAGTGCGATGGACTACATGATGGGTTCTACGCATCCGTACCACATAAGTGTCAGGTAAGAAGTGGATTTTGTTGAATATCAAAAAAAATTATGTCTATATGGTAATTGGTAACCGACCATCTTCATAAGGCACCTTCAGTTTACTGATAATTACCACGCAGAACTTACGGACTGTAATAAATACTGCAAGAACTTTACTGTTGCACCAGTGCTCTTATCGCAACTCTAGTGTTCAACTCATACTCACTCTGCACTCATTTTTATACTCTGAAACTTTCGCAAGGGACAGATCTGAAACATTTCTAGTGCTATATTAAAAATATTAAAGAAATCATTTGCCTGCTTGTCATCACTTTTATTATGCAGATGTGATCAAGAATGGATCGCGCGTGCCGAAGGAAAGCCTGTTCATCTATGTTTTGTAGATTTTTAATTTATAGGAATTATTTTATCTTCTATATAATTAATTTTCATATCCTACCTTCGCAGGTGTACCACCACTGCCTGTTCGGCACAAGATACGACTTCCTCTGCGCGAACTACACCGCATTCGATCAGAAGACGTTCATCTGCCACTTCGTGTCCGAAGTGGATTGCAAGAATTCGCCGAACTATTTTAACAGGTATCTCATTATATGTTTCATTGATTAGATAAAATATGAAACAAAGGTTATGATGACAATAAAAGTCATAGAGGTTGCTTTTTTAGTTCCATATGTCAAGAGCGATGTGATAGAATGTCGCACTGAATAATTATTATCTCGTCGTCGACGACCTAAGCATAGAGCATAAATATCTTTAACCTTAAAGTACCTACTGCCGTCCTTTGTCTCCATCTCCATCCACCAATCTCTACATATTATACGCACGCCAGTTTCGAAGACTTGACTCTCCCATTAACCGGTAACTGATAACAGCTGATCAAACATGATTAAAGTGGGTGATTCTTGGTTTACCTCGGACTCTGCTACTATCAACATTCGCATAACAGTGTATTGTATCACAGCCAATTAGCCAGGATTATAGTATTAAAGGTCATTGCTGAAATCATCGTTTTTAATATAATTACAGAAACGAAGCCTTATACAAAGCGGCCAGTTCCACAACCCCAGCGCCACCCCCTACCACGTCCACCACCACTACGACCACGACGGCCAGGCCGCCTCGCCCGGGGAGGAGGAGGCCGCATCCTAGATACGAATATTATGATGATGACTATTATTATCCTAGAGATGACTACGATTATGAAACAAGGTGAAATTTAATATATTAAACATCATCCTAAAAAAAATCATTCATGTTTCTACAATTGTCATATAACAGACAATTGGCTCGTTTCATTTGCTAGTACTGTTTTCTAATTACTCGTGAACAATTAATTTGGAAAGCCGATTTTCACTTTCATTCGCATTTTTTTTCATATGTTAAATCATTATATGAAATCAGCTAAGTTCATTTAATGATTAAAAGCACGGGTAATGCCATCTATGATTAATTTGTGACAGCATTACTACGTGTATTGAGGTCATAGATGAAAAAACCAGCATAATATCATGAAATGTCAGTATGCTGTTTATAAAAAACATTCAATATTTTTTTCATATTTTCTCAATATTATCAGACATATTTTTTAAAAATAAAACTTATGCCAAAATTAACATTAATTTCAGAGGTGGCAGGGGTTCCAGCTCTCGTGTGAAAGGACGTCCAGGCAAAAGGCGGCCACACGATGATTATGATGACAGGTAAACTCGTTGGCACAAGTTAATGAATTTTACTACTTTTAGTAAGTTTAGTACTTTTCTACTGTTTTATTTGAATTTCAGATACGAAGGTCACCCCAGGCCACGTGACGAGGAGTTAGAAGACGACTATGAAGACAGAAGAGATTATGAAAGACCTAGGGCTGGGAAGCGTCCTTATCCTGATTACAGACGACCGTACGATGAAGAACGAAGACCTTACAAGGGAGGTAGAAGACCAAATAGACCGCGAGATGATGATGAAGAAAGATTTAGGGATGACGAAGACAGGCCTAGAGGTACACAGCGAGATCAGAAAAGAGACGATTTACGGCCCAAAGACAAATTTAGGCCTAGGGATGATTCCAGAATAAGAGATCCCGATGAAAGCCGGTCTAGAGATGAGTTGAGACCCAGAGATGACATTAGATCTAGAGATGAAATCAGGTCTAGAGATGAAGTCAGGCCTCGAGATGAAGTCAGACCTCGAGATGACACTAGATCAAGAGATGAAATTAGACCCAGGGATGAGATCAGGCCCAGGGATGAGATCAGGCCCAGAGACGAAATCCGGCCTAGAGATGAAATCCGACCTAGAGATGAAATCAGGTATAGGGATGAAATTAGGCCTAGAGACGAAATCAGACCGAGAGATGAAATAAGATCAAGAGATGAGATTAGTCCAAGAGATGAGATTAGACAAAGAGATGAAATCAGACCAAGGGATGAAGTTAGATCTAGGGATGAGATCAGACCCAGAGATGAGGTTAGGCCTCGAGGTGAAGTGAGATCCAGAGACGAAAAACGACCAAGAGATGACCTAAGGTATAGAGAAGAAGTCAGGTCTCGGGATGAACCGAAATTAAGAGATGATATTCATGAGCGTAGACTTTCTAGAGATGAAGCCCCAGTGTCTGAAAAACCAAGAGACAATCCATCTAGAGACCGTTATCAACCTAATGAAGGAAGAAGACTGTATAATAGAGATGAAAGACCGTATAGAGCAAAAGATGAAAGACCATACTTAAAACCCGAAAAAGCCTACGAAGGAGACGATAGAATTCAGGAAGAAAAAAGACAAGCACCTTCAGCTCCTGAAGGTGGTCAACCACTAGTAAAACCTAATGGTCATGGCATTTTTAGTCAACCAAGAATGCCACCGAAAATAAAACGTCCAGTTCCAGCAAATGAAAAAGGAAAATATGAATATGTGACCGTCACGACAACGAAGGCTCCACCAAAAGATGATGAATATTACGATGAGTATGAGGATGAGGATTTAAGTAGACCGTCGTCATCTGGAAAAACAAGCACCGTCCAAATAAGACCACGACCTGAACCCGTTGAGAAGGAAAGATTTAAACCTACTCGATCACACTCGTCAAGTCCAGCGGAATACAGAGCGAAAAAACCTAAAAGACCCATAGATTATGAAGAAGAAGAATATTATGACGAACCTGTAGCAAAACCGCAAAAGTACACTTATAGTCAACGTGCTAAAGACGATAGTCCTGTAAAAGCTAGCCTCCAAGATGATTATTACTATGAAGAGGACAGACAAAAGACCACCGAAAAACCAATTAGAAAGAATCAAGAGGAAGATATAACGAGTAAAATAAAAGACCTAAGGCCTAATGTTAAAGTACTAAAACGTCCTTTTTTACCATCTAGGGGTGGCAGCCCATATCTGCCTAGAGGACTTCAGCCTGTGGCTGGAAAAAATCTAGGCATACCACCGAGCACCACCCATAAACCCACTACTACCCCTTACACAACAACAACCTCTACTACAACAACATCAACAACTTCTACAACTACAACAACAACAACACAAGCGCCAACTACGACTACGACTCCAAAACCCACAACAACGACAACTGAACGTTTAACAACTACAGTAGCCACTGAAAAACCTACGTCAGCACCAGCGGAAGAATTAAAGCACGAAGAGGAATACGAATATTATGACGAAGAAGATACTGAATATGAACACAGTAACAAAAAAGAATTAACAACATCAGAAGCTATAAAGGAACAAACGACAACTCTAGAACCCACAACAACAGAACAGAAAGCGAAATCACTAGCAAACAAAGTTTTACGTAACTTTAATGATAATTACGAAGCTATAAAAGAAAAATTAGAGTCAACCTTATCACCGGGTGATTATTTAAAACCATATTTAGCAACACAGTTGCCACCAGTACCACAAAAACAGTATTCGAAACCAGAAATAACATATAAAATTCCGGAACCAAAACCGGAGATCTCGAAACCTTACACGGCGACGGGGAAACCCTTGAAAATACCTGAGAATATTTCGATAAAACAGAATTTGGCTGATTCAAATGAAAACGACTATGATGTGGCCCTGAATGAAGCTCTAGCGCCCATAGCGCCTAACTTAAGAGTACCAAGTGGTTTCACAGTACCGGCAGATAGAGATTACACGTATACGAGATTCAGGAATAATTTTAATATCGAGCCACAATTTGCAGCATCCGATATCTCAAGCTATCAGGCCAGAAAAAGGCCTCAAATAGCAGGAGTTAGTATACGGACTCCATCCTCCTATTACCTCCAGCCTCAGAGGATAGCGTACCAGGAAGACAAAGTGGCGAGGCCAACAAGACAACTGATGTATAGACTCGGTGATTTTTTCTAAGTATGTGATAGGTAACCTTTGAGAGATTCTCCCGATTGATTGGATTCCGTACGAATTCTTTATATTCATCATTAAAATCTATTTATATCTATAGATAGATATCTCAGTTATCTATCTTCTCTATCTCAGTTCACTGCATAAACGTAACTTCCCTAAGGGGTTTTTGCCTATGGTCTCCGCTATCGGCATACGGATTAGGGATAGCAGAGCACAGCTTTATAACGAGAACTTTTTTATTTTTCATTAATTCACCATTAGTAATGTATATCACAATTTTAATGTTTTGCTTTAGTGTGATGCTACTGCACCATTTACGACCTAAATATATATTTATAGGGAAACTAATAATAATAATAATATAAGAACTAATAATACTCTTCATCTAAATACGTATAATACATGTTTAATAAATACATAATAAAGCTAGTTTATTAACTAATCATATCTTATCGTACGGAAACCAGTCGAATATGGATTATTTTAGTCATAAAAAACTAACTAACAATGTAATAAATATTTAAGTGAGTTTTTCGAACACTGCCAAGCCTTAGCGAATAAGTTTTGAAATACTCTAAGTTACCTTAAGTTTAAGGCGAACATATATTAATATGTATGTATATTTTTCAAAGGTTACCTGGGCAGCTGTTGTCGTGTAAAGTTTTAAATATAATAAACAATTTATTTTCTCTAATACGTACATATAATTTAACTTTAAAAACTCAGTTTTTGATTAAAATTTTATGGATTTAAATTAAAATACACACCTAAAATATTATTATTTAAAAACTACTCGTATCTGAGTCGATTCTATTGATTAAAATCTACAAGCAAATTCAAATTAAATCATTGTACGAATATTAACAAATATGTACAGAGAATATTTTCGGTTTCAAAACCATTACCATGTATTTATAAACTTTGTCCGACGACACACAAAAAATGTACTGATATTGGTGTATACACGGATTTGTAATTTTATAAGTAGAAATATTTTAAAAAACTTTTTGTAAAAATTAATTAAAAAGTTACAAATACAATGTTGTTTTTTTTTTTTTTACGTAAACAATGAGCTCGCATGCATTTTACGTCATTCTATAAGAAACTGTTTCTACCTATGTAGTTAGAAATTTTCAAGCATTGGCCATATTTGCGTTTGAATATATAAGCCTGCATCTTTTAAATAGTAGTCACCATCACGAAAAACCGCAGTCTAAAGGAGAAACCAATATGCCTATAGCCTTAGAAACCAAATTTATTATATAATTCCAATGGTAACATTCCATTAATTAAATAAAAACAAATACAACGAACTCCAGCATTTTATTAACTTATACCATTACATACGAAACTTATAATATTATTGCATTTTCAATGTACACAAGTATTATTTTTTTATAAAAAAAAATTCAGTATAAAAATTAAAATTTTTCAAAAACTGTATTTTTTCAATTTTACTTACGGATAGGTAACTTAAAGATTATATTAAACATTCCAATAATATTAATTAGTATTTAGGCTAATTTTTCAACATTTTTTTCCTGTGACAAGCTTTGATATAACGTTCATGAAATTTTTCAAAGGATTCGGATATAGTTCAACTTGTCAATGGCAATTGATTTTTAATATGTACATATTTTAAAATATTTATGCATGTTACTCAAAATATTCATCTGCATTTATCCTTCACCAATTCAATTACTAAACAAAAGCAATACCTACCATTGGTAACAACACCTTGGAGGATGAATTTTTAATAGACAGTCTAGCTACAAACAGTTCTAAAGTCCTTTCATTGGCAAGAGTTATTTTTATGGAATTTCTATTGCTAGAAACAAACCCTTTTGACGTTTTAAATAAGTGTTCATACCATCGTATACCATTTAACCTTCAAAACTTTTATAAAAAATTAACTGTGTAATATTGACCACGGAATAAATAGAAAACTCGAAATTCATATATTCTATATTGTTCCATCGATATTATTTCATATTTAACATAAGAACAGTAAAAAGTAAAAATGTCCCGTAACTCGTTTAATAATCATATACATCGAATTTTTTCATCCTTGATACAAGAACAATGGAATGTAAGAATGTACAGTTAAAAGAATCATTTCAAAATCATAAAATTTGTTCGAACGTACATTTCCAAACTTAATTTTATATCCCTTTAAAAGTGTTAAGTATTCACGATTAAAAACTTTTTGACAACTACCCGCCTCTGCCAAATATTTAGGATACTCGATCCTATGAGACAGAGTTTTCAGAGTATACAGAGTTTTCACAATGGTTGAATGTGCAATCTATCATAATCCAAGCAGTATCTGACTTGAAGGACCTCGCTAGTCTACTTGATAAAGATAAAGATACTTCTACAAAAGATACTGCTAAGGATTCAACTTTACGATCATAAGGAAGGGAAAAATAAAAGTTCATAACTACATAATATACATACATTCAACTGGCAATCTCCCCAGCGAGCTTAACCCTACTAAATGTACAGATACACTCATTTCAGTGGCTGACACGATCACTTTTTCATACTATACCTATTAAGGAACGAACTCCACAGATTCAAAAATTCCAAAATATTCCAAAAAAATATTCACAAACGCGAATTCTCGAGTTGATTTCTGATGGTTCTATATTTCAAACTCCATGATGTTGAGAGCGGTGGAGTACTTTGATGTCTGTTACCGTTGGTTGCATTCTTATCCACTGCTGCGTTCGATCCATTGCTATCTGCAGTTCCATTCGTCCCATTAGCGCCGTTCTTTTCCAGAGAACGATTTATTCCATATTCTTCTTTGGCACCATTCATATCCGGAAAAACCTCTTTAATATCAGTCACTTGTATTTCTTCTTTCACATCTTCTGGACCGTGAATGAGTCTGTTCACGGGGAAGTGTAGTTTGTAGAAGGCGTAGGAACTCATCCATATCACGAGCTGGTAAATACAGACCTGCCACCAAGTCATGACGCCGAAGACTTGGTACAGCCAGCGGCGTGTGAAGTAATAAATCGTGTAGTATCTGTAAAAAGCATGTTATTTTGTAACCTACAGATTTATCGGCGAAAATAATGTATACGCTATTGTTATTTGGCAACGATTCACTAGTACGTTAAATAAGTTGTATACCTTCATGAAGGATACATCGCAAGCCATTGTACAATGGGCACACGCGAATGCACGCTGCATGAATATACACCATCATATACCGTTATTACAGATTGCTGTGAAAGTCTTACGAACAATGAATATTCGCATAATAAGCCTGACGCCTAAAATAAGCAGATGAGCATCCTGCATCATCATCATTATCGACCCCTTTATTGTTCAACTGCAGGGCACAGGTCTCTTCAAATGAAGGGTTGAGTCATTTTTGTCAAAGTAGCTTAAGCCAGGATTTGAACCCAGGATACTCGGACTGAGAAGTTGAATTCTAAACCACTGGGTTGCCACAAACTAAGTAATTATACTCACACAACAGCGTAGGCCAACGCTATGATCCAGTACAGAATCTTTTCCAACTTCTCATCAGTGGGGTGTCTTCTAGCTTGTAATAGGGTTTCGATGATGATCATGACTGATATGTTCGTGTGGACGCAGTGGTTGAACCACCACGGGACCACCTCGTCGTAGATCTTCGGAAACACCAGCTCGCGGTCGATGGCGTAGACACACCAGAACATTGTCGTTACGAACTAGAGACAATTAGTATTGAGATAATTAGCATCAGCGCCAGTTAAATACTTTTAAGTTTCACAGCTTTATATGAATCGAGCTTCTTTCTTAGCTCGAACTGCTTCGTTGGCTGTTCCAGCTGTTGAGTATTATTGACATTTTCTAACTTGAAATTCTTAGAAATAGCTCGGAGTCTAGATTTGTGCCTTGTATATGACAAAAAGCTCATTACTCTACCTCACGGTGGGACATATTACACAATTGATGAGACTCCTCTGCCTGCCCCTTGGACACATATAAATGTGATGTTACAATACAAACAAAGATTCACCATCTCTTGATCGTAAAACCAACTTACCAGCGTGAAAGGGACGACCATGCTATTGAAGATCACGTTTCTCCAATATCTGAGTTTCGATCCAAGGATAGTGTCCTGCTTGTTCATCCATTCCAAAATGTCGTGCCCCAAGGACAACCCGAGGAACAATGTTTGGAAAACCTGGAAAGAGTAAAGGTTTCTCATTAACAGAACATCCAATGTGGTCGATGTCTTTTCAAAATATTTCAAAAATTTTCAATGTGCTATTTCATCCTTAAATGACATGAACTGGCCACTGAAGTGAAGTTGACTGGCCTGTTGGTACAATATTTAAGGGTCCTAATTTGTGTTTCTGGAGATTGTGGATTGGAGAAAAAATATATGCGTGTAAGTACGAGTATTTGATCTGTGCCTGGATGACAATTTATCTATATACTCAAGAACTTATAAAGTATAAGTATATGCAGGTACGTTATTGGTTTTTTGACTACCACAGCCACTACCAAATTATTTTACGATATTATTTTGTATGACTCATTAGAAATATTATGTTCCAGCAGTACAGGTCTATTGGTTGGTCTATCGTCTGTCTATCGTCTAGGTCTATAGTAGGTCTAAAACTTGCAACGATGGTGGCGTAGCAAACCAATATATAGATATATGCATCCCAATGTTTCACTAACAAACTCTAAACTATATGAATTATTAAATCAATGAAATCAAACAGACATGCAATTAGTATTAAACGCAACAATCAACTCCCGAAAATTTCTACAGAATTTCAAAATAATATATCATTTGAGAAACAAAGCATTGTTGAAACAATATATCATTTTAAAAACAAAGAAAAGTTGTAAAGATATATCAATTCGGAAACAAAGTGTTGTTCAAATGATATGTAGCATTCTAACTCGATACAATTAGGACGAGGTAATCATTACCAATTGAAATTCCTTCGTTTGTTTACTATGTTGAAACTTAGGTTTGTATCTTATCTGCGCCACGTGATTGTCTGTTGAGTGCACTTTGACCGCGTCAATACACTTGCCGATAAGTCGTGAACTAGGATGCTACGAGTCTATCCATTGCCGTCTATTATCCCTTTGTTAGATAATTACATATGAATCACGTAACTTCGATCCCGGGTCGGGCAAGATTATTGGATTTTTCTTATGAAAATAATAATAGGTCTACTCCATCTTACTTCTTCCTAATTAAATTATCAGCTGGAAGTCGTTGCGCACTATCATGTACACCTGTATTATACAAAGTTCTTGTTGCCTTTAAGGATGGAGGTATTACACACTCAGTGCTCTCTATCTACTCCGTAAGAACCAAGCATGTTGATGTAACAATGACAGACAAAATAAAATATAAAATGGATAGTTAATATTATCAACGGTACATACAGCGGTATCTTGTAAATAAACAAACAGGAAGACATAACGTCGATATCTCAAACACTGGTCACGTGTGGAGCCCAATTGGTTGATAACCTACTTGCGTGATAAGGGGTTGACTGGCGTGACGCTTCCCGAGGATGTCCCGGGCCCTTGACAACGTTGGGACATATCCGGGATTGACTAACCGGATGTGCATTGAGTTTAAGAATATTATTATCATTATGTCGTGACGTCGGGACCTTACAAAAAGCCGAGCACGATTGGAAGGAAACACTGTGTTTCCTCATCATCATCATCGGCCTGTCAGTTCGCTGCCGGACACAGGCTTCCAACTCTTCCCAACTCAAATACCACGCGTGGTATTTGAGTTTATGATTAATCCTAAAATTTTATAACTAATTGGATTTGTTATATCTAATTAATTGAATCGTTATAATATATGTCACGCTAACAATGACCTGTGCACTTCAGACTTCGAGCTTATCTCTCAGACATATTATAGACAAATTATGACAATTGTCTGCCTGCCTGCCTGACTGGCTCGTTAGTCCAGTGGTTAGCGGCCTTAGCTGTTGAGCAGGAGGTCGTGAATTCGATTCCCATCCAGAACGAATATTTGGATCACAGGTTTTAATTTTTTACAACCTATACTCCAGTTCCCTTACAGGGAAGACAGGGAATACTAAGTCCTTAACTGACATTCTAACTACTAATTCTGATATTCCTGATGTGGTTCTCATATATGCATCAGGCATATGCGTCATCTACGAACGCCGGTTTCGGAGACTTTTAATACTGACTATATTTATAATCATTATTTCACGAATATATTTCCTCGAAGAGGTAGGTAGAGGAGTGCAATAGTCCCACGTTTTACCAGATATATAATATGTACGTTCCGTGGAATAGTGTGTTGACATACACCTAGCACAGATCGAGACTTCGAACCATTACTACAAATTTCTACTAGAAAATCTAAGTTAAAAAAATCCGACAGTACCCAATCGGGGAATCGAACTTAGGACCCGTCAATCAGCAGTCATGCTTGCAACCACTCGACCAACGAGGCAGTAACAATTCTTTATTTTTACACTTTACAACATAAATATAGTTGTTAAGTCTATCCACCTGTCTTCTCTTTTCAGTTTTTTAAAATACGAGTAAGTCTAATAATGAAGATAGCCAGAAATGAAGGTGTTATTATTAACTTTACTCTAGAACTTAACTTTTATGTAAATTTACAAATTATTAACATAACACGTTCGTAGATCTATGTCTTTAACAGTCTTATTGGTACTTTAAATGTATATTTTTATTGACATCGCCTGTACAAAGGTACCTACACGGCCATTTAATTCAAAAAACATCCATGTAAAATTAAATGTACAGAATGAAAAAGTACTATGTATAAATTAGTATTAACTTATCGTCTACCAACATTTTTACACAGTTATTAAGTTACTAGCACAATCATTTGAGCAAAATATACTTTATTCTTGAATTTGAGGTACTTGCAAATTAATATGTGTATTTTTAAGTTCATTAAAATACCTGTTAACGTGCATTTTATGTTATAGGTATACTTGAAGATTATGTTTATATGTAGGTTACATCTTTATCGGCACTTTAAATGTATATTTTTATTGACATCGCCTGTACAAAGGTCTACCTACACGGAGATATAATTTAAATAAAATCCTTTTATATATTTCACACATGCCGTAATCTTTCATCATCTGCACAAGGTTGACTAGTAAAAACACCGTTGGGTTGAGTTCGTCCTTTGTTACAAACGTAACATAAACGTAACTTCACGTCTGTAATCCCCGAAGGTGTAGGCAGAGGGGTGTACTACACCCCGACGTTTCACCAGTTACGTTTAAGTTTCCTATGTTACAACTTTATCATAAATAGGTATATCAGAGTAAAGAGCACCCATAAAGAAAGACTTTCGAAATTATCTTTACACGCAACAAAATTACTCTGTAATTTTTATCGCGTAGCATCATCCCTGTAATCCCCGAAGTGGTAGACAGAGGAATGTAGTACATTCTCACGTTTCACAAGTTACGTTTAAGTCCCATGGAATACCTAGGTTGTGAGCCTATCGCCATACACCGGGCACAAATCCAAACTCGAAATCACTACTAGAGATTCTAAATTAGAAAAATCTAACAGTACCCGGCCCAGGATTTGAAACCGACCCGGGATTTGACTGTCTCGTTGGTCGAGTGCCGACTACCGATCGGGATTGTATTTTTATCTCCCTAATCCATATTCAATAAATCTAAATTTACTTACAAAGTTCCATCCAGTGAGATACGCAGCTCGAAAAGTGTGTAGGGACTGGATATTAGGGTTATAATGGTTTTCCAGTTCCAAGCTCATTGCGAACCCAGCTATATAAAAGTGATGAAAAATGGCAAAAGTATGGAAAACGGTTCTCCAATACAAAACTGCGTCACTACGATCGAACAACTTTTCATTTTCCGTTATAACAAAGCACAAGATGTTATAAAAAATATTGTTTTCCCTCCATAATTCTTCCATCGTGCAATTTTTTTTTTAATTTTGCCAAAACTACCCCACTATGATACACTTCTTTTTTATGTTTAATTGCAATTAGTATTAATAATAGTCGTTGATCGTATTCAATATTTAAAATTAAAATTAAATCTAATTACTTATTTAACTGACCGCCCTCGTCTAGGATTTGGGCGGTTATTGTTATAAACAGTTAAATTGACGGTAAATCGTAAAAGAATCTGTATTGCCATATATGATATTAAATAACCCATAATCGTTAATATTAATGTAAATTGAATTGTATCAAAACAAAATCTATGATTATATTATGTTCTGAAGGAAAGGTGAAACATCTAAAATAAGAAATAATTAAACGAAAATAATTTACATAAATATGTTTACTGTAAGTAATAACATTATAAGATTTGTGTTTACCCTATTACTGGGATATTGTTATTTTTTCTAGCTTCGTATTCCAGCTATTAGGTACTAAGCTGCTGTTTTTTAGTAATAACTATTCATAAGTAGTTCTTAGTATCATGCTATCTACTTGAAGAGACTTAAACATACACAAATTGAAATATAATATAATTAGATTTGTATTTTTAAATTCTATCTATTGCTACCTATATCTTTCAATATGAGGACATTAAAATGTTATCTATGATTTTCATTACTCCCTGGGTCAAAGTTTGAATAGATACTCGTATCATGTATATAGTGTTCCCTTTAACAATCTTTTCTTTTAATAATGGCTTAAAATAGCACAGACAACAATAAAGCGTATAAAAAATATTTTTCCCATAATATTCATTAACTACTCACGTTGAAACTAGCAACATTAATAAACATGGGAAATTTAAAATCGTTATAGAAGTCGGGCGTTCTGTACTAAGCATGTTTGAAGTAACAAAAATTTTACTTGGACTAATAATTTTTTTTCTAACGTTCCTAAATCTAATACAATACTACATATCTATTATTATCTCGTTTGCTACTTTTTTTTTACCTAATAATTGTCATAAAATCTTATCTTTATATTTAATTAATGTCACAATAATCTCAGGTTGATTTAATACAAATTAGTATTGCCATATGCAATATATTGCATGCAGATGTAACGAACTGAGACGGTCTGATGATGCGTAGTATGAACAATAATATTTGACTCTTGACACTATACTACTCGACTGCACCTATTTGTGCTGCTTAACAGCAGCACTTGCGTAATTGCGTAGTGTTTTTAATAATAAAAATATCTGTATTTTATCGAATCCTGTGTACCTACTATCGAAATCGTAACAACAAATATAAAGACAATTAACCGTATACAAATATTCGAACCAGTTACTTAACACGTTAAACGCCAACCAAAATTAAGGGCTACTTATATTGTCGGCCAAATGGTGACCCTCATAGCGTTTAACGTAACTAGTTACTAATATCTAATAAAAAAATAAGCAGTGATATACTACTGGTTTGAAATTTAGCCCTTCACCCTGGGATCCTGAGTTCAAATCCATGTTTACAAAAATGTGCGTTTTAAGATTATATATCACTTGTTATAAAATTTAAGAAAAATATCGTGAGGAAATCTGCACACCTTAGAGTTTACACAAAAATACATCTAATTGTAAGACGTGTGAAATCTGCCAACTCGCACTTGGACAGTGTGGTAGACAGTGTCCTTAACTCTCTTATTCTGAGAGAAGACCCGAGTTCCAACAGTGGAATGATAAGAGGGTAGATAAAAAATATTAGATAATTGTAAAGCCGGGAATCCTGTACACCGGTATGGTGACTGTTGTCATGAATCTGTAAATCACATTCACAATAACCATTTAATATCAAGAATTCATATTAATTATATTCGTTTCTTACTGTCCAAAGATAAAATAAACTACACCACATAAGTAAATAAAACAATTCAATTGACAATCAAAAGGATATCGATATGCATATAGGTATAGTAGATATTATGTAGTAAAAGTCGTTAGAATAAAGTAAAGTTAAAATAAATCGCTTATTTGGAAATTTTCGGGATCAAAAAGCATTAGGTATCATAATACTTGACTTCACTTTTTGTTCAACAGACATTTTTTCGAAGTTATTAAGTTACTTGCACAAGTTTTTTTCATTAAAATAAACTTAGTTTTCAATTTAGCTTTCTTTCTGTTTGTAATATATCACTTGTGTCCACCAGGGACGTCACCCATTGCGACTTTTGCAGCGATTCAGTAACCATACACTTGCTAAACGAACGCGAAACAGTCGCGCTACAGTCGCAATGGTGTCGCTGTCGCATACAGGAGATCGCTCACAGATACTACAAAAAGGGACATCCTTATTTCCCATACGATTTTCGGGGAATTTTCGAAAACCACTACCTCAGTTACTTATTTAATGCAGTCTCGTGTTCGCAAATGGCGGGACTGTATCGCTACTAAAGTCACCTTGAGCGACCTCTCTTAGAGTGGTTGTAAATATTCGCTACACCCACAAAAAACTTTCATTATTTTTTATGTCAGTGTAATCCATATTAAATAAATGGAAATCTACTTACAATGTTCCATCCGGTCACATACGCTGTTCGGACAGTATGCGAGAACTGTATACAAGGGTTATAATGGGTTTCCAATTCCATACTAAATGCAAACGCAGCTACTAACACTTGATGAAAAATTAAAAAAGTATGAAAAACAATCCTCAAATATAAAACTACACCACTACGAACGAACAGCTTTTTATTTTTATTCATGTTAGTACACCGGACGTTATAAAAAATATTATTTTCCCTCCATAATTGATCCATAGTGCAAAATTGATTTTTTTTAATGTTGCCAAATTGCTTTGCAAAAATACCCTGTTGATGCTATTTTAGATTTATTAATTGGAATAAATATAAGTAAAAGTCAATAATCGTATTTTAATTTAAAAAATGAAATTAAATCTAATAAGTTACTTAACTAACAAACCGATCTCGTCCGGTTTTTAGCGTATACCACATAAGCGAATCGTACCCCGCGCGCGGCGTCTCTCTAAAGACTGCTTGGAAATACTTCAATACAACCCAGATAGCATTAAGTGTTGATGGATAAGTCCCGATATTACATTACTATTTTATATAAATATATGGTCAGTTTTACATTACCAGATTATTTAACAATAATACTCATTGATATCTACATTGATTGGGGTCGCAGTGCAAAAAGATAAAGATTCCGAGGTAAACTGATTTTTTACAACATTGTTGCTACGACACTGTTACAATGTAGTAAAGTGTAAGATACTTTTATATTTTATCCTACCAAAGTACAATCTATAATTTTATATTACAAGCAGTGTTGTAACTACCCCGTATAGGGTTCATGGCAATATTGTCGGAACCCCTTCCTCAATGCAAAGAACCTCAAATAATACTTTTTATTATTTATTATAATTATTTATATTCTTTTTATTTGACAGCCTCGTTGGTCGAGCAGTTGCAAGCGCGACTGTCTATCGGGAGGTCCTGGGTTCAAATCCCGGGTCAGGTGCTATTGGATTTTTCTAATTTAAAATTTCTAGTAGTAACTCGGAGTCTGGAATTGTGCCCGGTGTATGGCAATAGG
>DWME01002115.1:0-21944 GCA_018244795.1 Parelbella ahira ahira | reverse complement strand
TCGTTGCCCGGGGTGCGCCAGACGTACAATCTCAGTAGGTACGTCGCTCGGGGAGGCTCCTTTCATGCACCCCAATGTTACTATTATTCCTCGCATTAGGTAATTCTTTACCAGTGTAAAGTTTGTCCTACGAATGAACGAAGGAGATAATCTGTTCTCAACCCATTCCTCAGCAGGTCATATGAAGTTACACTGCCATAAATACAACATAAAATATACAAAAACCTTTTGACGAATCACAGGACACATCGTGTGTATAAACTCCACTTATACTTCCAACTTTATAGTTATTGTTTTTTTATTAGAGTTTCTACGGAACTATATATTAATAAATTGTGTATAACATTGAGAGCGATTACAGAAATATTGAAATGAATTTTACAATACGTACTTTAGTTGTGGTTATCTGTTCGATATTGGGTATGAGGGTATTTTTTGTGTTTCTCATGCTCTCTTTTTCATCATCTCTTATTATAAGTTATCTGATACTAAATTACTTGAAAACTAATCCGAGGGTACGTATTAACAATGCTTGGATGTAGTTGCAAGTGATCATAAAAATAATTAAATATCTTGCAAATTTAAGTGTCATCACCGTCGTAAGCTGATGCCATCTACTGCTGGACATACGCCTCTCCAATAGCACGCCACTGAGCTCGATCTTCATCTGTTAGTACTCAACCGCTGTCAGCCACTGCGTATATCGTCACTCCGCCTAGCTGAATGGCCATCCTACACTACGTTGTCAAGGCGTGGTCTGCACTGCAGAACACGTTTTCTTTTCTGTTTATCTGTTCCGAGACAAATGTAACCAGCCCGCTGCGGCTTCAGTTTTCTTTTTATTTGGAAAACTTACAAGTATTTAAATATATACTACTGTTTTACACCATGAGTAGTAAAATATGGTGTCATCCACGCGTCCCTTTGCTGACTTACAGCCTCACGTTAAACATAACAAACGTCTAATTATACGTTACCTATAATAATACAACAATTATAGGGAATCAGCTCCGTAACAAACCTATAATTATAGGTAACAAGTAATTACACATTGTTGACGGAATTGGTTCCGTATAATTGTGGATCCTCCCTTCTGGTACCAATAACTATGCCCGTGATTATCTTACAAGGTGTCAACAATGTGAGTAGCAGAAAATACGACATTGAGGCAGAAGCGCAAAAGTTATATGGAGAAGATTTGGCAGCTGTTCTGAAGAAGTTCAGAAAAACACCAGAATATCTGTCGATATTGCAGGAAAAGGTTAGTTCACACATTAGTCGTCAACATCTGTAACTATTTTTATATCGTCACGCCAGATGTCATACGGGACAGACCGACCAGGCGCCAAATACCTCTATGCTTATAGACCTGACGTGGTTCTTCTACGTTCACCACTCTCTCGACACACCTACACCGATTTCAGGAGGTGGAAAAGCATCCTGTATAGCAACTTTTCCAGCTATGAGTCCTGTTTGGTCAGGTACTAATATTATTTTTTCCTATATTTTTCAGCATTTGTCTATTGTGGCTTAACCGTTGGTGATACGGTGGTATTTTTGCATCACGAATGCGAAGAGACAGAGAGTAGCAGCTTCATAATCATATCAATAACCCCTCCCTCCTCTCCCACTATTGTGCTTATAGCAAGAGTGCCAATTATTATGAGTTTTCATTTATATTTACGTAATGAACATATTCCTGTATTCTTTTTCATAAATGAGTGCTCTCACCTCACGGTCAATCGAAAACCTGAATGGACTTATTTTTGACATGACCCCATTAAGTTAATCATTGTTCTTGTTACAGTTACTAGATGTGAGGAAAAATCTGGACATAATGGTAGAAAATATACATTATTATTACTCGATTAAAATTATGGACAAGGTGAAAGAATTTATTAAAATCAATGACACTGTTGATGGAGTTAATAAAGACGTTCCCAAGTATCTCAGGTGAGAGAAAAGTGTTCATTTCTTATATGAAGAGAACAGAGAAAGAAAACAGTCGTTAAAAATAACCGCTGCTTGTCGAGCACATCGCCAATTAATTTTGGTTAGGTGTTTAGGCAGGCTTTAAAAAATCAATAGCATTTTTTTAAAAAAGCCTACTGGTGTATAATTCAGCCTCTGTCTGCGAGAGCCTGGTTTCAAATTCGGACACCTGCTGACATAAAATATGTGTATTAACGTTTTATAACACTTGCTTACACCTTAAATATAATCATTGGCAACATAGCAGTGGAATTAGTATGAATGCAGTTAGTATTAGTAACTATTTTTCGTATTATGTAGTCACAATGTGTCAGAGAAGGTGAATGTGTAAGTGGAAATTGTTCACTTTACAAGAGGCCGAAGCCCGAAAGAACTGTGTTACTTTACTTACGTGGCTTACGTACATATGTATGTATGTATGTACGTCGTGTCGGCTTAGACAACAAGTAATGCGCTGTTTTATCTGAACGAATGAATGAATGCGTGTGATGGTTCTTCGTCGAATGGCATCAATAGTTTAATATGACAAATATATTGAATAATTTAATATGACAAAATGACTTGGCATTGTAAGAATTTTGTTGTCGAATGTTGTTTTTGTTGACAGAACGAAAGCTTGACAGAACGATTATATCAGCCAGTTATTATTTAGGTGTTTTTACCACTCCTTTTATGTTATACATCTATATTATGTAGTTTTGGAATGTTTATAACTATCTGTGATTTAACATTGATTTGTTTAAAGAGATCGCTTCAAGAAACGCTTAAGCTTTACCAGAGAAAACGAGGAAAAAGAAAACATGACGGCTTTCGAGAAAGTGGATTCATATAAAAAGTTACATTCATACTTAACTGTTGATGAACGTAATAAGATGAAGGATATAGGTTTCGAGTTTACCGGGTGAGAGGGATATTTATTTTCGATTTATTTATGTAATATGTATTAATGTATACTACTATGTATTAAAGACAAAGAAATATGCATATAAAAGATCGCTTCGTACAAGGGCAGTAGGTACTTATTTAACTTAGATAGGTACTTACATAAGCCTTCTGAACTTTTTGTTTGGAAGGATATACTTAGAGTTTGGTGCCATGTAAATTTCAAGAAAAAACACCACCTCTAAGTTTGAAAAAATAATAGAATAAACTTTTTATGTTACGTTTCTTGATCACTTAATAACTCCATCATTTATGAACCGATCGGGAACTTTCTTTTTTTGTTTGGAAGGGTAAACTCTTTTAAATGAATCAGTATCAGGAAACGAAATACGATACAGTAGCGACACCTCACACTCGGTGACTCCAGAAATAGCAATCATTATACATTAGGTATATAGAAGCTTGCGAAAAGCTTAGTAGCAATTATTTTTTACTTTTCAGTGCATTTTTTTGTTTCAAAATCAACCTCTTTGTTTCCTTCACATCTCTTTCATCATTCTACTGTTGAGGCGGACCCTTCGCAAAATGAGTAACGTTGTAGAAATTGTCCGCCACGCTGACCAACTGGGATCGAATCGGGACCATTAATGGTATATAAGCATCATTTACAGACACATCATCCATGAATTGATAAGGGCTATGAACACCGATGATGAATTTTCCTCTACTCTTCTACCGTACGGAGCTGACGGTGACAAGACATACTCAACCCACGATCATCAGGTAACGTGTACTTTAAGACCACACAGAGATAGGCAAGCTAGGCAGAACCGATGCTATGGTGACAAAACAGGTTGTATAACCTAAATGTGTTACATTTCAAACCCATTCTTACATACACAGACAAATTGATTTCCAATCTCAAACAGCTACCCGCGCACATCACGGAAATGTATGTCCTACATGGGGATCGAACACTGACTTGTAACTTAGGAATTTACTTATCAACTTACATTGGTAAAGAATTTTTATTTTCATTGACTGCCTCGTTGGTCGAGTAGTTGCAAGCGCGACTGCCGATCTCGAGGTCCTGGGTTCAAATCCCAGGTCGAGTGACACTGGGTTTATATAATTTAGAATTTCTAGCAGTGAATCGATCTCTGGATCTGTGCCCGATGCAAGACAATAGTCTCACCACCTATTCCATGGGTCGTACATGTAACTGATGAAACGCTGTAGTGCACTACACTCCTCTGCTTAGCCCTTCGAGGATTACATGAGTGATGTTACATTATAAATATTTTTTTCTAATAGCGTATAGATAAAGAGTATGAATAAATAAACAACAACAGTACCTACCTACTGTTCTTAAGCAGCGAAGTCATTGACTTGTCATTATTGTTAGTCGCTTTTCAGGTGACTCAGGAGGCTATCACTGAAACTGAACCAGCCCACGACCTGCCAACGATGGCTCCAGATACATTCAGACATAACAAGCCACACAACATATTTTAAGCTAATTTTTGAAACGCATTTCATTTGTCATTAATTGTAATAAACGCAATTTTGTTACGGTAATGTCTTTTTATACGAGGAGTGTACTTGTCATTTTTATACAAGCGTCGTCTGCATGTACAGACAGCAGTTACAATCGATTTTTGCCGTCGACGGACAGCTGCAATTACATATTGCACCTACGCAAAAAGACCTACAACCGACCACGAACGGAACTATGACACTGTAGAAACAGTACTTTGAATGTTAGTCAAGTCAAAGTATGTTGTTAATAAGATTATAAGTCAATACTAATTGGTGACTGAATTGCAAGATTTGGTAATAAAATTGTTCTAGCTAGTATATATTAGTACGAGTACAATTTTAGCAATTTTAATTCTTTATTACGTGTATTTTTAAATACAATTGATTATTTAGCGTGTGCTTGTGTCCAAAAGTGTACTAGATCTGCCCACTACAGTGTTAGCAATGCGTTGTGACTAACCTCGATGATACTAACTGTGCTCATAGCCTCATACTAACACGTTCATAATTATTTACTAACTAGACTTGTGTTACCAACTGTCATATTAACAAATCATTTCAACAATTATTGTTAGGTAATTGTCTTATTAATATCTTATTTATGTTATTATTTAGCTGTGTGTACAAAGCGGAAAATAGATACTAACTCCTTTCTAAGATTGTTTGATATGAATTAATCTTTTGATAGGTTCATACTTTTCTGAATCCCGCGTATGACGAATGATACGAATGATGATGATATGAATGACGATGAAATGTTACGGTCCAATATTAATAAAATATTATACTATATTAGATGGATGAATTGTAGTTAATCTTTCAAGATTAATAAACATCCAAACATCTATACAGACGTCTATCCTCACTAACTTTTGCGTATTTATAATATTAGTAGGAAGTAGGGGCCAAGTTAAGTGAATTCAAAATCTTTACTGCATAAGTAACAAACTTTTTATTCTTCAAATAGTAAAACAATTATGAAAACATTTTGAAGATGAAATTTAAAATTACATTAGCGATTTTAGGATGAATCACGTCGAATACCGAAATAAATGAGCGGAATTTGCCAAAAATTTGTTGTTGCTGCCGAGAGGTGACAAAAACAAAAAAAATATGTCGCTTCATGTATCGTGTGAAAGTCTATTAGTATTTTAAGACAATAGATGAAGTGTTTTTTTTTATTAAATCACACACTTATAAGAGCTGATTTGCTTTCTACACCAATAGATGGAGCATGACACATATTATTATTGTTGTCACACAAACTAATATCGATTACTTAAGTAGAGTACTCGTACTGTTGCTCACTTTCAGATTTCTCTGAATTCTGTGCACTCTCTGAATCGGACTTCTTTATATTACTCTTTTCTGAAGAGTAGTTATTGATTGATGTACTCTTTATACTTGTAGTGCCATCATCTGAATTGGATTCTTCGGTTTGGTACGAATTTCCTGATGTAGATGATTTATCAGAATCAGCTTCATCTGAACTCTGCTTTTCGCTTTGCTTGGATGAACTTTCCTTTTTAGTCAACTTGCCGCCACAGCATTTACCTTTCTTGTTACAGTTCTTATTGTTGTTGCTTGATTCATCATTATTATTGTTCTTGCTGTTATCGCCGCTATTACCGCCGCTATTACCGCCGCTATTACCGCCGCTATTACCGCCACTATTACCATTGTTGTTGTTGCCATTATCACCCTTATTGTTTCCGCCATTATTATCATCATTACTGTTGTTATTATCATTATTTCCACCTTTGTTTTTGCCTTTGTTATTATCATTATTGTCATTATCACCTTTGTTACTACTGTTGTCGCCTCCGTTGTTACTATTATTCTTATTTCCGCCGTTATTACCGTTCTCATCATCATCACCGTCATCATTTACCGGTGTAATGGCCCCATTGAAAGATTCCTTGCTACAGGCATCGATTTCCTTAATTACAACGTCTCGGTAAATTGATAATTCTGCAAAAATAACAATATAGAGTCAGGGGAGTGTGGTGTTAATTAAATTTAAAATATTAATTGTAAATACATCCGAAGACCAACAAATGTTGTGATCGCTGCAACTCATCGATGTTTCCTAATAATTATTGACTGTAATGTTGTACTATTGTAAATCAGCCAGAGACGTTTTGATAGATAAGTTTAAAATTGGAATGTCATGTCTTCGTGCATCTTAATGATCTGTGCATGTCTACTCCATCACTTAATCCAGGAAAAACAATGTTAATGCTGTTGCTTAACAACAGAAATACAAACAGTGAAGGTTCTGTCGTCGATCTTAAGGTTTTGAGCGGGGAACAAGACAGTCAAAGTTATGGACGTTTTAGTCCCATTTATGAAGAGTCCAGTCCAAATTTGGATCAATTATATGCGTATTGTAACAGTACATAGCGAATAACAAATCTATACCATTCTGCCCGCGCTTACGTAAACATTTGTCATTAACGGAACCGAACCAGCTACACAGCAGTAGAGTTACTAAGAGTTGCACTAAAAGGTCACTCAATATGTTACAATTAGTACAAAAGTGCAATATTTATATTTACCACCACAGCCTCCACTCTTGAAGCCAACTTCGGTGTAGAGCCTGAATCCTGAAATGGTAAAGAACGTATGTGTAGAAATTATCCCGCATGTAAATTCTGATGATGGAGTCACACATTTAGGCCAAGTGCTGGAAGGTTTAAGCGCAGTATTTAAATTTCCAACGTTTGAAGATGCGTAAACAGAAACATTTGGTAAAGATGTAGCTGCAATAAAGACTACTAATATTTTTTACAAATCAGAAGACGATTTTAATGTTTTCTGCAAATGTTTCTCAGAGTGCGATTAAATTTCAAATTGACTTCCTCCTCAGATGTTTTTGAAGTGTAAAGATATGGTTCAAGAAACCGGCTGGTTCTTTAGTAAGAGATGAAATATCACCGTAATTAGTATTTCCGCGATCGTCGAAAGCTAATGCTGATGGTTTATCAAAATTTAGTCCATCGCTTATTTGTTTAATGAATCCATTTTAGTTGCGTGAATTGAATATTATAGGCATGTTTGTAGTGCAGTATAAATATACTGAAATAGTATACCTTCAGAATTATAATTAGTGAGAGATACTCTTAGAATTATGGTTAGTTTAGATGTACCTAAAGTGGAATTTTGACAACAAATTTTACTTACCATCGAAGAAGTCGATTCCGGCTGAAAACAAAAAATAAGTTAGTCATATTTTTAACGAAATAAACACACATGCCAATTACACATGCGTGGAGTGGAGACACACAGGCGTGTGCCACTTTGTTTAGCTGTTTGTGTGTAAAATAAAAATGTCTGCTAATTAAGTTAAAAAATGTAGTAAAGTAAATGTCCTAACTATTTTATTGTGCGTTGTTAGAACCCATTTAATTTCATTAACGCCTGTAATCCCTGAATAGGTAGGCAGATGAGTGTAGTAGGTACACTCCTACGTTACACCAATTACGTTTAAGTCCCATGGGATTGCTGGTGAGCCGACTGTCATACATCGAGCACAGATCCAGACTCTGAGCCACAACAAAAATGTCTTCTAGAAATTCTAAATTACGAAAATGAATACTACCTGGCCCAGGATTCCAACCTAAGACCCCTTGATAAGCAGTTGCACTTGACACCACTCAACCGACGAGGCAGTCCAGTGTATTATAAGAAATGTTCCTGAAAATAATCTTCCTGTAAATATTTACGTTGAATAACTCACCTCCGAAGTAATAACTGTTTCCAATACAAGCGCCAATGGCCGCAACTGAAAAAAATTAAATGGTTAATTGTACATTGGGAATGTCCAAATCAAGTGTAGAAGTACTCGTCAAGACAAAAAAAGAATGACAGAGAGCGTAAATACACTTAAAACTCACTGTGTCTGTTAGTCCACGAGATATCGGTTCGCTTCCAATCCTTGAGGTCTCCTGAAAAAAGACAATGGTTTAGTTCTAACGTTCACGCTAGATGGCGTTTATTGTTTTCGGTAGTATTATAGTAGTAGTATATAGTAGTAGTATAGTAGTTTTCAGTAGTATTATTTTTCACTTGAATATTTATTGCCGGATTATGATTATCCATATGAGACGTCAAACAATTTTCCCGTTATTCGTTGCTTTTACTAATAAACCGTAAAACTTGGTTGAAACGGTTGATTCAACCAATTGAAAAAAAAATTAATAATTCGCTAAAACACTATCCAAAATCCTTAGGATATAAGGATATCTTTTGATGTTTAAGGTCTTATTTGAAAAGTATTATGTGACGTCATTCGACGGGACGTAAGAAAATCTTTCGATGATACTTATAAAGAATACTTAGTATGATTATACTTACTGCCGAGCAAGGTGGCTAAGGAGTTCAAGTTGTCCAATATCAATCTGTAGGAGCCTAAAAGGAAAAAGAGAAAGAGTTATGAACATTTATATCCAGCATAATAAATACTTGTTATGTAAGTGAAATACAAAGACCAATAAATATTTCGAGCCAAAATACTTCTCCTAATTTATCATTTAAATATTTGGCCCTCGGGGATTGAATGTGGACCGTATCCACGGTGAAGCTGTATGAACATATTAAAAAGCAATCGTTTAGATTCTTTCAGTTTTTGCCAATCGTTTACCTTGCTGACATAACGCAGGTTCATTGTTCAGAAAAAAATATACTTATGTGGATTACATATGCATAAAGAATGAGAATTTGAACTGCCAATGGATTATATAACTCTCTTGACAATGAAACTCAAGTAATAACAGTCACTATCGATTTGAAAAGGCAGTCAATTCCTCAGTGACTTGCAGAATTCTATTGAATACTAGAAATAGCTCATGGGGAGGTTTTCTTTCCGCGTGTGCACGGAAAACACATCAGGACATTGTTCTCACCTGTCAGTTGCTTGCAACCGTGACCAAACTTCTTCTTCACCAGCAGCTCGATCTCGGAATGGATGTTAAAAACGCCGTAAAACTTGCAAACTTCTTCGTGAGACCATTTGCCAGTGTACCGTCTCCAGCCGTGATGCTTGCCGTACTCGGGGCCGCAGATGGAGGGCGTCGGGCAACTCTTGTGTGCTGGAAGGAAGTTTAACGTTAGCTGCAACTGAATGAGTTCAATGGAAAAAGCTTTGAAGAATCTAAAGCTCACGGAGAACTTGTCTAACCGCATTTTTTTATCTTTGGACCCTTTTATTACATCACTTTTGAGTCTCCTCTCATAATGCCGCAGTCTGCCACGCTGTACACTATAAGCAAAGTTCAAACGCGATTCCATTTTGGAATACAAGGCGCATGGATATTGGCTGAGATAACCTCCAGGTCTCTGAGCAGTGGTGCTACAACTAGACTTGTTTTACATTAAAAAGATTTGCGTCCGTATTTTAATTGCTTGACACTTGCACATCCATTGATAACCAAAGTGAAGCAGGGTTGTTAAGCCTAGACCGGTTTTATTAGTAAAAAATTGAACCTCGGAAGTTTGAGCGGTAATATAAATAAACGTGTCACGCTTTAACTTTATTGTAAATAATATTAATGATAACAAACTTACACCATCTGTCGATGTATTTTCCGTTCTCCCAAGGTGATAACAGGACACAGAATATGATCTTGTAAATGGCAAATACGACTGGAAAAAAGTTCATAAAATTGTTACATATCTAAATATAAAAAATGTTGAAAAGGAGATATGAAGGTGTAAAAATAAAATATATGGAATATAATATGCCAAAGATATGAATAGGAAGAGATACTTCTGTGGAGTCTCTATCGCTAAAGTTGCCAGAAAATTTTATTATATTGTAACTAAAACCTTACACGTCTACTAGCGTCATCTAGTTTGCTTTATAGACAACTCGTGTCGCTTTTATGTAGTCAGAAGGCGCGCAAAATGGCAGAAATATAGTTACGAAATATTTACAATTCTTCGAAAAATTAAATTGTGTGGAACAACAATAACTATTTATTGTTTCTATAAATATAAAATAATTTGTAAATAAACAAATTACTTACTGTTTGCGAAGATTCTTCCGACTGAAAAAAGATGATATTAATATTAAATCTTTATAACTCGCACGAAAGATCAATTACAATTTTAATATTAAATTACGACTATTATCTAAATTAAGAAAGTTGTTGTCTATCTCAGGAAAGTCATTTTTCCCTCATGAAAACTAAATCAGGTTATTCATATTCAAATTCAAATTCTTTTATTCATTATAAAGTATATACATAAACTCAATGAAGGTCATGTTTTAGTCATTGTACTTCGGCTTTGTGCGCCCCTTGGGCTATTATTAGTAGACTGGGAGAAAAAAGCCGGAAAAAAAAAACTTCCAGCACTCTTTTAAAATAACAAAATTTAATAAAGTTAGCCAGCCAGCGTGTGTGTTAATATCAGCCTACTGTCATCTGCTTACAACTTAGTTCTATAACTATGACATGGTGAGTTTAGAGACAGCCTGGTGAAACGTTTTATTCAGTCCCATGCTTTTTTATCATTTAAATAGTCCTTGGTTTCTTAATAAGCTTTCATACAATGGACTTTCTTGACGGATTTTTTAAATCTCTGAAATGGTAGGGCTTGAATTTTAGCCGGAATTTTATTATATACATATGTTGACCGACATTCCACTAAAGGAATAGCTAGCCTTATGAAGCCGGTATTTAGGAAAAGCTAATTTGTGGCCGTTCCTAGTTGAAACACAATTTGGGCTATGTAGATCATACATAGTTATAACCTTTCTTTTATTTTTATGTACATACATACATAATATTTTCATAAATATACTGCGACGCAAAGGTGTATATTGATCTCTTTAAATTTCTCTCGCACCTAGCATCTTATTTTTCTTGAGACATACTTATTGTCATAATGATTATATTTTAAAATAAATATGTTATGCTTTAAAATAATTGAAACATATTATAATGAAACCAGTGAATTAAACTTTTGTTCCTTTTTTGTGTGTCATTATGATAATACAAGAATACTTACGACCACTGATGAACTCATCGAGAATTAACGAGAGGGCTTTGCTTACTGAAAAGGTAAATCTTCACGTTAGTTGACGTTTAATACTTTACAGAAACACACGGCCATTTCAGCTCAAACTATGATTAATATATTATTATCAGAAATAAAAGATACTCTCAAGCTCATTACACAAATGTTTGTTCTGAGACAAAATCGAACCAGCAACCCTCTGTCAGAGTCTTTGATGACTTGATTAACATAATTATCAGATAATAGGATGTTTAGACAGGTCTTGTATCATAATGCAGTCAAATATTTATAATCTTGACCAAAATGAGATAATACTCACTGTCAATCGCCACATCAATAGCTGCTCCTAAGGTCTTTACAATAGCTGTAATAAAAAATATTTTTTTAAGAAAATAGATAAATATAGAATTAATGTCACACATTATTGTACTTATTATTTTACATAATACACACATGCCGAAATTTAAATCTGCTTGACGATAGATGGCGGTTTTATTTAATATTGTAATTCAACAAACTGTACTTACTTTTGGTCGCATATGAGTTGAATATGCCGATTGAAATTTTCAATGAGGCTGAAAGTAAAAAATAATAATATCATACATATTAAATTTAAAAAATATTATTACAATAGCAGTTATAATGATAAAGAGGTAATTACAAAACGAATCACTGAAATATTTAACTTAAATATTTTTGCTGACTTTAAATACAATATCTTCCTTTTTCCAAAAATTTCCAAAATGGCGTCTTAAAACATTTCCTCGAATAAGTTTTCGTTACTCAAAAAAATTATATTTACACTAATAGGTACAAATTTTCGGAAAAACTGTAAACTTGACAATAACACTTACATTTACAGCCTTTGGCGAGAAATCCTGTGAAACAAACATATTTTAATATTGATCAGCCCAGTAACTTCACTTCCATCTTAATTTATTCCGTACATGACACAACATTCCATGCTTCAATCCACAAGCTAAATAGTCAACGACTCTCACGATGAGAATCGTTAAACCTTGTCGATGGCTTTAAAATGGACAAAGAGATTGCCATATAAATAAAATCCAATTCCTACTGAAGCAGCACGGGGAAGTATGTCTCAGTCCGTCAATTTTGACAGAGAAGAAGCGAGTATAGTGAGATATAAAATTATTGTAAGCTACACAATATGTCAATACTCGTTAGCCGCGGCAAGCCGAGGACAGGGCGCGATGTCGCCTGTGGAGGAGGCCTATGTCCAACAGTGGACTAAGATAGGCTGAGGATGATGATATTGATGATGATACCATATTTCTGAGCTTAATCCTATACATAATAGTAGAAATAATAAGCAAAAAGGAAGAGTCATAAATCTCTTACTCTTTTCCCTATGACCCATTCTCCATTTCTATTTTCAGAGCTCATTTTCAGTTTAGGCAACTTGTTTTCGTGTTTTTTTGATTTAAAAAAGTAAAATTAATGAGATTTATATTAACAAATAATACTTATTAGTTATAATATTTACCGAGTACATTGAAGCATTTTCCACTCGACTGTAAAAAGGAATATTAATTTTATTAAATTGTATGCAAAAAAGCTATTTAGGGGTAACTCATAAGTACACAAACACCTGACCACAAGTCAAACAGAGCCTGTGTTGTGGTAAGCCTATTGCCATATAAGTACCGGTACAAATCCAGACTGGTAGCTATTTTTAAATTCTAAGTCAGAAAACGCGATGGTACCTTTGCCGAGGATCCATCCCAAAACCCCTCGATCAAATATTCAGAAAATATGTACAAAAAATAGATAAAAAACACATGATGAGATCTATGAAACGAGATCATAAAAAGGCAATCAATAATAATTTGGTCGTGTCATCGCGGAATCTATGAATGAATTACCAACTTTAGTACTTAGGCCTATGAATATATTATAATATTCAACCAACTTACGTGTTTGGCGGGCAGGTAATACGATTTTTTACAGGATTTTCTTCGGCATCTTCCCGTGGCAGTTGCCGCTGCGATCTAGATAAAATGAAGATTCAACTTTCAAATAAAATATAATGTTCTATTTTTCGGATACTCGTAGCAAAATGAAAAATAAGTAAATTTTTTTAGACTATTTCAAACACATCTTCGATAGTTGTATCCGAACATATCCAAGATGTTTTGGATATTCAAACTATTTCAAACACAAATCTCCGAAATTCGGAACATATTGAAAATTACGAAAACAAAAGATTTAGTATAGTAATACTATTAAAACACTCACCAGGGCCAATATTAAAAACCAAGTGAAAAACCTCATGGTGACGGCTGCGAGTGAATTTTCTGTGGGTGGTCTGCCTTATATACTGATATGGACGCAATATTTAAATAATTTATTCGTTATTATTCTATTAACTATTATTCATTTATTAAATGATATTATTTTATTAACATACAAGATATAAATAGTTCAGCTGTGTACACATTTTTAAAATTAAATTACTTATGTAAATATTTAATTATCAAGCAGTGAGTCAAAAGTGCTACGAAGCTGCTTATTACCTAATTATTTTTTATGAGTCACGAATTATTGATTACAAATTGTGTTCATTGATTCCATATTTTGTATCTGTGAGCATCCGTGAGTCTCACCAGCCTGTTTTTGCTGATAGTCCCAACGCAGGCAATCAAGTTTCGTTGCAATCTCGTGAGTGCAATTATTTGATGTTTATTAAGGTTAAAGAATTAAGAGTACCTATATCTTACTGTGATAGATAAACATCGTTTTTAAGAAAGTAATTTAAGATTAAGATTGTATGACTGAACGTCGAGTCGACCTCCTGGCGATCAATTGACCGTGTCGATGGGAAGCGAATGGTCTACTCAATGAGATCCTACTGCAGAACCAACCGGTGCTTTCCCATCAACCATACGAGAAGAGCTGCCAAGTGCCAATACGGCCAAACTAAGATGTAATGAAGATAACTCCAAAATAAGGAGTAAACTGGGAGTGAGGACCTCATTTCAATAATTCCAAATAACATCCACGAATCCCTTTAGTAATTAGGTAATCTAGGAGCATCTCCGAGAACTCTTTGTAATGATGTGTATGTAAGTAGTAGTTAATTTATGCATCTTACTCGAATATGTAGGTATTATTGTTGTTTATATATTTTACTTTATATATAGTATAGTTATTAACCCAATTATCATTACTATTATAACTATTTTTCCTTTTTTTTTCTTTTCTCAATTATCTTATTTTGCACCAGCCTTTTAATTTTGAAATGATCCTATTCTCCAAGGGTTGACTGGTGGAGAATGCCACTAGGCATTAAGTTCGCCCTTTGTTATGCCTGTTTATGGTGTACAATAATGAATAAATCAATTAATAAATAAATAATAACTCTATGAGAACTTCCTATAATTCTAAGAGGAACTCGGAGAATTTTGCGAGAACCTCCGAGAACTGTACACTAAGCACTAATAACTCCAAAATTGAATTTTAACAACTATTAACTTAGGATAGGTAATGACCTACATCACGCCGGATGCGCTATATCAGATAGTTTAGTTTTTTTCTGAGTATAGAGGGGCGTTGCCTACTTGCAACACTATTCCATATTTAAAATTCTTTTTTATAAGTATCAGCTGTCCAGTACTTAGAGATCAATGTCGAGGTTTACATTTAGAAGCAATAAAAATACAAGGAAGATAACAGTTCAATTTTAATGTGAAACATCAGCTATAGGCGCGCGTATTAATTTCCTGTAAACAGAAATTGAGTATGGATTTTTATTACGAACAGACTATAAACGAAAATTCATTTTTAATTACTTATTTCAATCGGTCGTTTTAGGTATAATTATGCATCTGTATCTGCCTCAGAGCTACAGGGTAATATTTTATGAACATGTCATAATTACAGTTATACATACATATACTTATTTAGTATTCAACCTTCGCTTAAAACCGTGACGAGACTCACATTTGAACCAACAAACCGCTGACGTCTGTCACGGTAAATATAACGACCATGTCACAGGCAAACATGATAACGTTATAATCGTTAGAAAACGTGGAACCACGTCGGCGTGATGATTCCACTGTTGGACACGGCTGTTCAAACAGAGAACGATGAAACTGTAGTCTAGCGCGGATCAGCGTCATATTGGGAGATCTAAGAAGATCCTTTGAAACGGACCTCTTCGGAAAGCAGATTTTGATCATATTTAAAATCAGGCATATATGCAATTGCGTGGCAGTGGCGTGCTATTGGAGACAGCCAGCAGTGGAAGGTGACTGATGATGATGCATGGCTATTTAAATTAATTTATCTATAGTTTAAGTCTTATTCTACGTTTAACTAGTTCCTTTTAACGTTTTAGATTAGCATTTAACGTCTCCTGTTGACAATGTATAATAATTTAACTTTGAATTCAATTAGTTTTTTCTAGTGTCAGACCGAAACAGGTTTTTCAGCCTTAGTCGAAACCAAAACCGAACTTTTGACTTCGTTCTCAGTTTCGGCCGAAACTGAAACTTACTAAAATATAAGTATTTAAAATTTCTACTGCATACTGAAGTCTAGAGTACTTATTTTAAATTTTCCATGACTCACAATGCGAAGCATAAAGTGTGCTCTACGACCACGAAGAATTTTTAAAAACATTTATTTGCATATTCTAATTATACCGATAGTTAAATAGAACTAATTGAAAAAAAGGCAATCATTAAACTACGTAACAAATATATTTAATTTTTTTTATATCTAAACAGTGGTCGGAATTGCGGAGCAATTCTGAGCGTTATTATAAACAAGGATATGCCATTTGTCCCGCATTTATAAAATTCGGGACATTCATTTTGTATTTACATTATAGTTTATTGCGAATTAAAAACAGATTCAAGTTCAAGTTTCACCAGTTATGTTTAAGTCCCATGAAATAGATGGTGACCCTATTTCCATACACCGGGTACAGATCCAGACTCCAAGGCACTATTAGAAATTCTAAATTAGAAAAATCCAATAGTACCCAATCCGGGATTTGAACCCAAGACCTCCCAGTCGGGCAGGGCAGGGCAATCGCGCTTGGAACCACTCAACCAACGAGGCAGCGTTGTTTATTAAATATTGTAATATGAAGGTCATCATCATCATCAGCCTACTCCTGTCCACTGCTGGACACAGGCCTCTTCAGTAGGCCAATCATCAACTCTTCGTGCCCAGCCCGTGCCACAGCGCATATCGTCACTCCGCCTGACTTGAAGGCGCCCTACAATAATTAAGAACGTATTTATCGCGAAGTAAAACAGTATCTCGGCCATGGCAAGAATGCATTCTCTTAACACGCGAGTTCAAATATTGCCCTACTCTGTCGAAATAGTAGCAAGCGAGCGAAACAGCAGTTACAACTAAGTAGTTGCTGCCGTCCAAGAACACTAGCTGCCAACCTCGAAAGCAACTGTCGTAATAGGACATCAGCTGGTCCATCCATAACTTAGTCTGTCACAACGCTACCATGTCCAAGAGATGAAGGACCATGGAAAACTTTTACGCCTTAATAGAATTAAAAACACGCATTGAATTAATTATTAAAACATTTTTATTCTTAATAATAAACTTTTCAAAGTCATATTTTGTGTCGTAATGAGTTTAAATAAATTAAAATAAACATTAATTTCACTGTACATGCTAATCTATTAGTAATAAAATGAGTCCGACATCATCTTCGTCATCACAATGATTAGCATCAAACCGTTTTCAAATCGCTGTTGGTCACAAATCTCCTGTCAATAGAAGAGTTAGTTTAAAATGTGGTCTACACCCCTTGGAGAAACATTATGGAGAACTCACGCGTGCAGGTTTCCTCACGATGTTTCCCTTCACCGTTACAGCAAGTGATAGTTAATCTTTTAATTCAGTACTGACGTACATATATGTATATGTATATACGTAATTATAATTTAATCACAGTTTTATTGGAAACACGTCGTTTACAAGGACTAAACATATTTTTGGGCAATTCTGCGCATTTTATAGGTTAAGCAGATACATCAGGACACGTAACGTAATAACATACACTTTTTAGGCACTATATGTATAGATTTAATTATTTATTTTCAAGTAGTATTCATTGCTAAAATCAGTTATAAGTGTTGAGGATCGTGAATACCTAATAATATAATATCACTCGCATAATATCACTAACTCCTACTTTTCATCTGTTTTGTTATACTATTCACGGAATAGAGTGAGCCTACAGCATTACACCGGGCACAAAATCAAATTCCAAGATAATATTGGGTATTTCAAATTAGATAACCCCAGTAATAGTTTGCTCGACTCGGGAATCGAACCCAGCATCTCTTGCCCAGCGGTTGCGATTGCCACCACTATGACCAACGAGGCTGTCGCCTATTATTAAAAAATTAACTGCACAAAT
This sequence comes from Parelbella ahira ahira, assembly GCA_018244795.1. Classification (NCBI taxonomy): domain Eukaryota; kingdom Metazoa; phylum Arthropoda; class Insecta; order Lepidoptera; family Hesperiidae; genus Parelbella; species Parelbella ahira. The sequence continues at coordinate 4,090 of DWME01002115.1, read as the reverse complement.
TTAGTACCCGTGCAAAAAAATATACTTATATAGACACCTAAAAAATCTTTCTACATCATCAAGTCCACCAGACGCTACCGTCTCCATTGTAAGTGATATCACTTCTTTCAACAGGACTGGATGCTTGTCTCCGGTCATAATTGTTATAGTGTTCACTGTTTGCCGTATCCCTAATAGGGTGTGCACTATATTCTCTTCTGGAATTGGAGTTTCCGTTGGATGTTTCACGAACAGCATACGGATCGCTTCTGGAACTGAAATTGCCATTCGATATTTCTCCAACAGAATACGGATCGCTTCTGGAATTGGAATTGCCATTCGACATTTCTCCAACAGGATATGGATTGTATTTATTGCTTTGTCTTTTAGGATTAGAATCGATGTATGGCTCTGTCGTTCTTGTATTATAATTGTTGTTGATGTAGACATCTCTATTTTGTTGATTGATCTGTCCATTGTTGTCTCTGTTAACCCTGGGATTGTCCCAATCGTTAGCTTCATGTCTATTTTCGTAGCTGTCACTTGCCACTCTTCCTGTATTTGTATTCGTACCACTCTGTTTAAACCGTTCATTCTCATCCCGATTGTAGTTGTTGTTCTGTTGATCGTTGTTTATATATAAGCTTTGTTGATTATTTTTGCTATTCCAGTTATCATTACGATTGTTATTATTTGCAGGTTGTTGATTGCTTCCTCTGTTGCTGGATGCGGTTTCAGGATTGGTTTTTCTGTTATCGTTGTTGTTGAATATAATTTGTTGATTGCCACCTCTGTTATTGTTGGCAGTTTGGTGATCGCTGCCTCCATTATTGTTGGAAGTCTGTAGATTGCCGTCTCTTTTGTTGTTGTTGTATACGGTTTGATGATTGCTGTCTCTATTGTTGTTATTGTTCTGCGTAGCTGGATTCCCGAAAACCACGGCAGATATAAAAGCTCGCTGGACCGTCGCATAAATAGCCGGTGTATCTGCGCCGCCGCATGACCTGCCCACTGACGTCACCGCGACCACTCGCCACGTGCAGCCATCTTGGATCTGCACTGGTCCACCGGAATCGCCCTGGGGATGATAATGTAACAGACTTACTAAAAAAGTATCAAGACGCCTGTAATACCCGAAGGGGTAGGCGGAGAAGTGTAGTACACTGCCACCTCTCACCAATTACGTTTAAGTCCCATCGAATAGGAGGTGAGTCTCTTAGCCGAAACTCCGTCTACTACTATGCATTTTAAGGAAAAAAAAAACAATAAAACCCAAACTGATGACATTTACATGACAAGTATCTTTCCCGCCATTTTTCTCGCCAGCGCACACCTGGCTGTCAGCGGACGGTCCGTATGGAATCTTTACGGATACATCCAACGCCTTAGAGCACTCGTTAATGTCCCAAACGGGTAATGACACGCTGCGTAACTCGTGGGATTGAGCACCTCCTGGAACAAAGGTGGCAAAATGTTATAGAACAAGACTTAGATAGACTGGAAAATAATAATAGATATTGTTAAATGTCCTTATACTAGAGGATTACATCTTCAACATATTAAATATGATCAATAAGGTATTATTTATTAAAGATTAGTATAATATTCTAATTAGGGACATCTTTATATATATAAATTACGTGTCACGTTGTTTGTCCACGATGGACTCCTAAGCTACACAACCGATTTTAATCAAATTTTGCACACTGTGTGCACTTTGATCCAACTTCAAAGATAGGATAGTTCATATCCCAATTTATAGACATTAATTATTTTTAAATTCTAATTACAGATTGAGTTAATTATCTGTTAGTTCCGAAAGATTCTTCCAGATTGCGGTGTAAGGTAGTTAGTCGGCTGAATTGAGTGAGTATCCAATAGATGGCGCTATGTTAAAGTATAAACATTTCATATATAAGCTACAATTTGTTTCATGTTACACTAGCATAACCGGGCACGACTTGCTGAGGCTAAAGTATAAGTTATATTTATATTACAGTAAACGTTAATCTTTATAAATAAAGATCTCGGGTCACGATTTATTCCTAAAGTAGTGGAGCGAGTTTAATGAAATTATGTACAGATATGAAACTATGTTCAACTTCAAATATAAGATATATTTCATTTCGATTAATAACCGCGATATTTTTGCAAATTTTTTGTATAACAAATCATTATAATATTGATTAACTTTTTAAGTTTCCCACAGATGGAGATGTTAGTTAATATGTTGGTAACACACCTACTTAATTTAGATAACAAAGTAGAGCGCGCTGTGTATCGGCCCGCGCGTGTGACACTGGTGGTAGGCACGGTATTGCGAGAAACGCATGAGGTATTTATTTATTAATTGAAGGTTCACCTACACAGAATACTCGAGAATTTCTTCATACATTGCTAGTATAGTACCAACTACAAAGTTCGTGTTCCCGCAATTACAGATGAACACAGCACGGCAATGTCTGCGACACCGCATAGCGCAGCGCACGAACGGTCGCTACAATAACCTTACGCTCTTCGGACAAAGCAACGACAAAAATCTTCAACACTTACCGAATTCCGTCCTTCCCCAGCCTGTAGCTATAATGGACTGATGGGCCGGCGGTGGTACTCCCAGGCAGGCTGGTTTTATCATTTCCGAAAACCTGGCAATCATTCGGAACTTGAAATCAATTATTGCTCATTTTTGCTAAACCTTAACGAAACCTGTGATCTCAAGATGAATATATAAAGTTAAGCGATTCTAGGCGCAATCAGCTCTTGGATTGGTGACCGGTAGTGGCGTAAGTCCAGTGACGTTTCTGAACTTCAGAGGACACATGGAGCGTCGCCGTTGGCCTTAAGAACGGTTTGAAAACAGCCAACACTCAGTCTGGCCACGAACTGACCGGTATCCATCTCCACTGGAACGGCGTGTTCAAATATCCTGTAGACGTTCCACATTTTCGAAACAATTCCCTGCCATATGGCTAATGGTAATAAAAATCTCTTGGGACATTTCCACACACGGCCACCTGATCCCAGGCTAAGCATCAGGAGAGCTTGTGTTATCGTAACCAGACGGCTGATAAACTACATATAACATACACATAATTGTAAATGTATAGGAATGCATATATTTTTAAACCCGGACATAGTACAAATATTTGGGCTCATCATACATATTAATTTTGGCTGGGAATCGCACCCACGACTTCCGGCACAACAGTTTCACTAACCACTGCACCAACGGGTGTATGTTTAGGTATATAAAGAGATAGCAGTTAGTACTCACGTGACGGTCGTCGCCATTTTGACGATGGCCAGGTCGTAGTACGACTTGGGTACCTTGTACTTGGGGTGGCGGACCACTGTCGCTATCTTGCGGATTACTGCTTTCGGGTCGTTCAGGTAAGAGGAGCCGAGCTGCACTACCCGAGGAGGGCCGCTGAGGGGGTAAATATTTACTGTTGCAACTGTTGAATTCTTTTCTACTCTTAAATTACACGTAATATGACAACCTTTGTATTTCCTCGAAGCGATAGGCAGGTAGGAAATATGTTCAGCTGGATAGACAAGCAATTTACTTACCCTAGAACGTTATCGTCTTTGTCCTGATAGGCGCAGTGAGCAGCGGTCAACACGAACTGATTGCTCAGCAGCGAACCACCGCACTTCCAGGAGTACCCCCTGTTCTGGAAGCAAACGTAGCCACACCAGCTTGAATTCACGTTCTGCCAAGGATATTTGGCAGAAAAAACAGAATACGCTATCAGTCTTTAATCGACAACAAATCTAGAAGTTCTAGTATTTATATGTATAACTAGGGGAAGAATTATAATGGGTTATAATATTGCATATTCTTGTCAAGTGCAAAAGACCGTATGGAGATATAAGTGACGCCATATATTGTGACGTAATGGAAACTGAATATGGTTCGTTTTTACGACAAGCAAATTATCATATTTATTCATGTTTATTTCACAAACGTAACAGATTTTATTAGCTAAATTTTGAATACTCTCGCAGATTGCTCTTAGAAAAGCAGAAGGCGTTCTAGAGATAGATATAGGTCCAGACGAGGGTTACTCAACAGAAAGCCGTCAAGCAAGATGGTTGCGCTGGCAGATGA
>DWME01002114.1:0-21952 GCA_018244795.1 Parelbella ahira ahira | reverse complement strand
TCGGGAACTATTGGGTTTTTATAACAGGATTCAAGTGGTTTCTTAGGGTCTGGATCAATGGCCGGTCACCACGTAGTCCATGGTGGGACGTAAACGTCGGTGATGAAACGTAACGGTGTACTACATTCATAAGCCTACCTCTTCGGGGGATTGTACTGATAATGTTAGGTTTAAGATAAAGAAGATAGAAAGTCTTTGAAATTCCATGTTGACTTTGCATAAAGGAATAAAACCGTGTAAACGCGGGAACAGAAAATTTATGGCATGACCATAAAAGTCATATTATCCGGTTGCTACGTGGCGCGGGCGGGGAGCGAGCAGCGCCGATCGGGAAGCGCATTCCTTTGCATACATTACCCTAACTTGATGTTACGTTTCCGATGTCCAAAGAAAGTGCACAATCTTTTACGTGCTATATACCTATACGCGTATCATTCAGTCGTATATTAGTAATAATAAAAAATACAAAAGGAAATTAAAACGGACTTTATAAGTAACGTACTACATCCATATTTCTTACGACCCTTTTATCATTCCACTGGTAGAATATAAGTCTCCTCTCATAATTAGAGCCTTGAGTCTTGGAACATGTTGATAATTAACCTTTTGATTACATATAGCATGACTATGTACTTTAACCGAGGGCTCAGGTGAATTCTGCGTGAGCGAATATTAGTATATTTACATACATAATTAGATTTAAACCGCTATTAACTGATATGCATCACTAATATGTTAAACTCGTTAATGTTGCAGAATTAAATTTATATGAGGCATTTAGAATTTAATTCGTAACACTGTTTGTAGTGATTTTAATCGTGTTTAGTAAACTCCTATTGAAGTTTCTCTTTTGTTTCCGGTTTCGACCAGTTGCTGCTAAAAATCGTGGTTTGGCTTTGTCCAAAAGTGGTTGGAACTTTGATTCAGTGGAAACTAATGTTTCTCAGTCATCTGGGTAGGTAGGTAGGTACTTCAGGAATGTCCGGAACAGATTGACAGTTGTTGAAGAATTTCACTTTTACGATATGTTAATTAATTGAATGAAATTTAATACAAGATATTAAAATCCAATATGACATTACATTTGTATTGGGTGTAAATAAATATATACCAATATACCTACAGCAGTTATTTATTGTTAAATTTTTCCAATTGACAATTTTTTATATAAACTTTCGATTAACAAAATTAGTTCCATAGTTAACTTTCACAGTTCCACATTAAGTTCCATAGCCCAACTCTTTATCTAGAGTTACGGTTAAACAATTACCTACTATCAAATTTATATGTTAATTTCATAAATTTTTGGATTCATAGTCATATTATAATCGAGTGACTTTTGTATGATTGTAAAAGTAAAGTATGCTATTTCAAATAAAATGCTATTTTAAAACGCTATTTCCCTGATTAAATAAATATTCCATTAAATTCAATAAGAGGAAATACAAGATATCAGAGCATAATACTTAATAGGTGTATAATTAAATTTCAAACAAATTAAGTAATTTTCGGTTTCGGCCAAAATTAGACGACAGGTCAAAATGTATTCGGTTATGGCTGAAAATTGGACATCTGTTAGACACCGGTATTTGCGATTTTTCGCTGGAAGTCGAACTTAGCGCGGTTCGCTGCTAAATATTTAACTCGTTACGTCGACATAATGATTTTTTTATTCAAAGTTACCAACCATCGTTTCGCTATTTCCTTCAGTTGACGCAATTAAGAAAGATTAATTGTTATGTCTATTATTTTAAATACAACATTTACGCAAATAAAAACGTTTCACAATATATTTTAACTTGGGTCTCCGAATCCACGTAATAAAATTCGACATTGTACAGGTTAAGGATTCTCTTAAACACTTATTAGCTTTACGGAATTACTATCTCCGAGGCAACAGATTCTGATAAAATATAGAGGAAACTTTGTCCGAGGTGAGGAGACTGTGCAAGTTCAGAACTATGGCTTTTTTAATTAAAGCACACAATGGGGCCTCGTAGGCCAATTATGCAGAAAGTCCCGCAGAGGGGTTAAACTTTTGAACTGTCGCCTTTCTTTGCAAGGATTCGTTTAATTTCGTTTTATTTTTAAATTGTTTGTTAACTTCTGCTAACTTTTGTGCACGGTTAGTATCACATGTCGCATTCCACGTATATATATGTATTTGTTACTATTGTTACCATAATGGCATTTATAAAATACGATGGAAAAAATAATACTAATCCAAAAATAACAAATTATCGTGGATTTTTGAAGTTTCCTGATACCGTTTGTATGCCGCAGTGTCCAATACATTCTCGCTCACGTTTGTCCGTAATGCGTCATGCAAAGCACATTCCGTTATTACGAAACAAAAAAAGTTTATTGCGAAGACAAATCCGTCAGGAAAAATAATCTCAGCTCCTCACGCGTTGTTTGTATAAATTGTTCTTTACGATAAAAACCGTCGTAATCCTTGCCAGAACGTGCGTACACAAACATACTTCGAATGCGCTCGTAAAATATAGAATGAGAGTATAAAGTGAATTTATAACCTCACTACATTCAGCAAATAAAATTACAATATATGGATATTATATGGTGAATGATGAAAATAAAGACATTACGTAATCAATAAATCATGATATATTAATTTTGCACCTTAGGGATATTACCGCAAGACTATAATTATAATATATGTAATTATAACTGGGGTAATATTAAATAAATTGCAACAAAAACACGAAAAATTTACGACAAGCTATGATTGTTGGTTACATATGTACCTAATATATGGATATAATTATGTCTATAAACACGTGTCGAGTTGAGAAAATGTTAATTTAAAATTTGCCTAATGTTTATCTTTAACAATTAGTGATTTAGATCACAATATATTTTCATGTATCACGCAAGAGTGTACGAAGTATTCTTTTGCGTTACCCACAACCAGTTCTACTCGGCTGTTCCACGTTCCAGATTCCAGAAAATTCGTAGTTTTGAACAAAGTTTGATGTTGGTTCTCCATGGTCACTGTACAGATGGACATCGTTATGAGATAAAGTACGTAATATCTCATTTTTACAACATATGACTGTTTTACTTGTAACCAATAACATTGAGTATAGTATCACAACAAATCTACCAAAGGCCTACTAAATTGAAAAGCCTTCTTTCATTAATATCTATTAATTATCTATCCGTAATGATTTTTAAATTAGCCATGTTCTTCTAGTCAGTATTTTAAAAATTAAAGAAACGTTCGAGAATCAATCTGTACTAAGAAATGGGATGTCCTGACAAATTCAAATTACATGGCCACTCTACACTCTCGAGTTCGATAGCGCCCGAAATTTTTTAATGCCCCGTCGCAAACAACTCTGATTGAAATTGTTTCAACACTGTTCCGGGTCGGATATAAAAAAAGGTCATGTTATTTTTTCATTAGTACTGTCGCTTCAAATATTTGACCCATACTTCGTTGCAAACGTAATAGTACATATAATATGTTTGTACATATAATATGTTTGTACATACATATATGTATATGTCTTAGTGTTATGGAAACAATAAATAAACGTGTAGGCAACACGTTACAGGGCCTTCACCTCTTTATCTAATAATAAGTTAGAATTGGGAGTGCACTGTACTCTTCTGCCTACCTGTTCGGAAATTACAGCCGTGATGTTACGTTTTTTGCTTTAGAATTAACCCATATATATCGTTTATAAACTGATGAACTATTAGTTCTAGCAACTCTAATAATAATATATTGATACGTTATACGCATATCGATAATATTGGCAATTAGCCACAGAATTGTGTTGTACTAATAAGATAGCTGGATTCGGTAGACCCAAAACCGGAAGGAGTAGGGCCGATTGGGAGAGATCCATGTTCAGCAGCGGATATCTAGAGGCTGATGATAATGATGATGATGATTAATGAGGCAGCCCTTGAATTATAACGCATTATAAAATACGATATATGTCTATGTTGGTGGATATTGGTTCCCTCTAGGTAAGCTTATGTCCAGCAGTGGACTTAAAAAGGCTGATGATGATTGCGTACCTATATTTTAATGAATTTATACGCAGATATAAAACAAGAAATCGATCCCACAGCTTTCGTAGTATCTGCCAAAGTGTTCTAACCACTGGACCAATAGGTTAGGTTACGTGGAAATCCATTATAAGTCTTAGGATATCCGTGTTTCTTAAAACTAGAATTCAGTAACAGGTGTCTTAACATACATATAAACAAATATATTTAGGGTTCTCGCGATGCAGTAAGTATAATTGCCTCATGTACATATATACAACATGAGGCAGTCGTTATGAAATAACTGCTGTTTTAGTCATAAGGGTGTAATCAAAAACCATATATAGTATGTATACTGAAGGCGAACTGTGCAGTTCTCAGGAGGAACATACATATTATTTGCAACCAGCATTAAATGGAATAGACACTATTCACACACAATAATTTATTGCAACTGGATTATTACATATTGATAATATATTTATGATGGTAATATTCCCCCCAATATGTCAGCGAGACTACTCGTTTGTTTGTTACTTTAAAAAATTGTCCGCCTATGTTTATTATAAAAGTTATTTTTGATCTGAAGGATTTTAATGAATTTATATTATTGAATCGTCATGCCAGGTTCTTTACGGGATTGACAGAGAGCGCTAATTCCAAAGTATAACTAACGTTGTACACTTAAAGATTATATATGCACCTACATAACTAATGTTAGAGACGTAACGGCTTAGTTAAGCATCAATATAATATTGAAACAGTTCTGATATTAGTTAAAGCTGAAGCACTATAACTACCTGGTTACCTCATATTTATGTGTCACGGCGATATATATCGCGCTATACAACTTTATGGACTAATAACCGTAACACGGAACAACAACACTAACGGAGAAAACTTGAGATCAAAACCAGCCAACTTCTCCCGGGAATCAAACCGAAACGCTTTGTTAACACAACCGCTGAATTAGCCAAGTAGAAATTGCAGTTGCATCTTGCCACTTAACCTTAGACCAGACATCAAAATAAAATGAACCTTATACTTAAATGATAAAAGCTAGAATCATTTAAATTGGGTGTCTTCTAACGGATAACATATTTTGATATTTGTGGTAGAGAAAATTGAACTTTATACGAATGATGATATGGTTGATTACAGGTTGAACGTGAAAGATTATCCTCAAGAGAGTCAAGTAATTAGAGGGATATCTCAATTGATGCAAGTGTATGTTTTCGTATACGATAGCGGGAACTGGGGGTTAATAGATGAAAGTTAGGTCTCATTCGTCGCTTAAGCTAGCTAGTTAGCTACCAGTTGCTTATCCCTGCTATATCTAGTGCATATGTTTTCAACATGTAAAGTGGAGATTACCTTTCTTTTGTGTTGAAATATTGTGGAAGAGAATTGGTGAGAAGAAAAGAGAATATGGTGACGTTACTGTAGGGTTGCTAGAAATGCTTTCAAATGCCAAGGTATGCTCGTGAGTTATTCTTGATGAATACTTGTTTTGAATGGCCAGTCATTCAATGCAAAGGCAACACCTCTCGTTTATTACAATGGCAATATATGCCCCTATTTTGTAAAAGCTTGGATTTATTTAATAAAACTAACTTATCTAAGACAAGTTATTAATTGAAAAGATGATACTATCATGCGCTTCATTGTTTTTTTTTTGTGAAGCCGAAGTTATAGATATTCAATCTCTCGTCCGCCTTATTGTTGATTACGCTGATTTCTGTTATTTAAACTAAGTACATATAATTTTCATCGTCTTAATAAGCTGCGGAGGCTTTAAAAGTATTATATCGTGGTTAATAAATGAATGTCCTCAAATATAATTACCAGATTGACATTAAATTGTAACCCACATGAAAAATGTATTACCCAAAATCCTGTTTGTGTTTTATTTAATTTTGGATAAGGCATCTGCTCATGTATAGCTTAAGGCAAGTTTTCAGTTCATATTTTTTACTCATGATATTATAGCACTTCAGTTTTGTTAGTGTAGCGCGATGCCTTCGATTTTGATTGAAATATTGTTGCTATATCTATTTTACCATTTTTACGAAATGAAATTGTTAAATAAAAAAAAAGTTAAAAACTCTAACAGTGATCAATAGGGTTGTATATTGAAGTATTTGAAGAGTTGTTTATGTTTGAGAAGAGTTGTTCACTGTTAGAATTTTTAATTATTGCCCTTGAAAACAAAATACATAATATGATTCACAACCGGACATGACAATGGAATCACGGCTACTTACTGAGACCGTGACTTATTACAAAGCTAATAATTAGGTACTTACAATAAATACAAATACCATCTATGTACCGTTTATTTAAGTACTGGGAATACAACGAAGTAACGAATGTATACATATATTTTTATTATGCTCTCTTAAAACTAGCCCTTTAAGATACAAAAGAGACAAATGCAGCGAATTACAAAGCTTTGTCTCCTGTTTACTTACCTGTGAACTGTTCTTTGTACGGTATTATTTCCGCATTGAGCTGTATCAAGCGAAGCAATTTTTCAAACGACGTTACGCTGGCCGCGGCGCAGATGTAATTCGACGGGCGAGCGGCTACGTGCTACGTGCCTTTACGTCGCTCCAAACACTACGTGCTATGCCGTAGAGTTTTTCCTTCAGAAATATTCCTCGTCGATTTCTGTTCAGAAGTTATTGCTTATCGCAAATACTACTTATTTTCCTTTTGCTTACCAATTTCTAGGTGGAAGGACTACTCTACCACAGACTCTACCACTCTACTCGCCAACTGCAGATTAGGAGACATGACACGCCTTACAATCGTTGTGGAGAACTCTAAGAGTAATTTTAATCTTAATGATGTATGTAATTCTTTAAACTTTGTGATTCTTTTGTAATTTTTTGTCACTCTATCTAGAGTGTATATGTATCAATGTTAGTAGTTTAACTGGAAGTAGAGTTCAATCAAGACATCAGTTTGCCTTGACACGCGAACCTCTTGATCGCGTGCCACTAATCGTCGCACAACTTCCGTTCTGTGAACTGATGCGAGATAGATTAGGCCCTAATTCGATTCTTATTGTTTTATAAACTTTAGCTAGATGGAGCAACGATATACGCAGTGGTTGACAGCGGTTGGATGCTAAGAGATCAAGATCGAGCTCAGTGGCGTGCTATTGCAGAGATAGCATTAAGAGGATTTTACACATAGATACAAATATTTGTCCTGGACAGATATCGAATACACTACCCTTAGATCAGCGGTCATGTGCACTAAGCAATTTTACCACGAATTAATCGACGAAAGAAACTCGCTACGGTCAAATGCAAGTAAACTTTTCCTAATAGATTTCGTCTGTGTAAATAGACCTTAATTAATTAGGTCTGCTGCAAGAGTTCTATTAAATGGAAAAGAAGACAAAAGTCAAATAGTAGGTATACATATGTTTAGTTGCAGTGATATAGAATAGAATGGAATACCTTTCATTTCATAAGTAATGGATGTTTTTCGAACTAACCTAGTTATTAAATGTGTAAAAATGCAAGTGTTCGTGTGCTGTTTTCTTAATCTGCAATATTGAGTATAAAGTAATCTCTTCATACATGCACGCCGATTTCAGAGACTTCTAACTCCCCATCAGTCTTTATACCTAACATAGAAAATGTTTAAAATATTGTAATGTTTTAATAGCACTTTAGTTCCAGCTCACGTCCGCCGCACACATGGTACACTTACGTCAGAAAAGAATGTCATTATTATGTAAAACGAATTAATCGGATATCCATAGCCATAAGATGTAATCGCGGCCCCGGGCTTATGCCATATCGTTATCCTCGAGGCGTTCAAAAGCGCAGTTAGTTCGAGTTGGCTGATCGGTAACAGGCTTAGAGGCCTCTAAAACAGCGAAGTGTTGTGATATCTATCTAATTCATAATAAGCTCATCTTTATACTCGTAAAATTAGTAAAACGTGGGAGTGCTTCACTTCTGTGCCTGCCTTGAAGAAACACATGCGTGATGTTATAATTCAGAATAATATCTTTACATAACGACCTACATATATACATTATTAAATACGGGCATATTAGAGCAAATAGTTTTAAACCAGAGCACGAAACAAATGACCGTGTTCAACGCGAATATTTTTCCGACACGAAAACGAAACCATTGGACCAAGCGGCCAGTAAACATTAAAAGCAAACAGATTGGAATTTTAGTTTTGTTTATCTGAAATTCATGAATTTTGTTTACGCATATGTACCTACAGGAAGTTTATGTATGATGTGCGTTATTATTACTGAGTAATTTTCGGTATCAATAAACACTAACAGTAAATAAACTAAACAATGCGTTAGAGAATTTATTTTCATTGTCCTTTCATTTACTCTTTAGGAAGGGATACTGATGAAACAAAGAGATTTATATGTCCAAACTTAATTATAATACTATGGATGTGACAAAAAACGTAATACCACGCCTGTAATCCCCGAAGAAGTAGGCAGAGGAATGTAGTAGGTACACTTTCACGTTTCACCAGTTACGTTTAAGTCCCATGGAATAGGTGGGGAGCCTATTGCCATACACCGGGCACAATTCCAGACTCCAAATCACTACTAGAAAGTCTAAATTAGAAGAATCCAATAGTACCCCATCCGGGATTTGAACCCAGGACTTGTCGAAGGGCAGTTGCGCTTGCAAGCACTCGACCAATGAGGTAGTCAGTGGAGATAACCGATGGATATAGTTTAATAATAAAGTAAACATATTGTATATATAGCATACTTCGAGCGAAATTTAATATATAACAGCAAAACTTAAATAATATTTTAACCTGTGTAAAGGGCTAAAAATAGACTCGTTTTATTTGATTATTGCATGTTTTTTTCTTCTATCAACTTAACCTGATACAGCGATGATGGAATCCATTCGTTTCACATGTAGCTATTTAAAATGTTCGTACAATTTTTTTTACTGACAGACGGCAAGGCGCTTATGAAATGGATTGTTTTACTCTACTGTTTTTCGCGACGATTGGCTGTATCTTGCACGTAGATGATTTTAGTTGCTATCTACGTTAAAAGAATATGATAGATTCCGGGTTCGTCATAAATATAATTATGTAAATATGCTCTATGGCGAGATAGTTACATAGTATATAGCATAGTTACAAAATTGTTCGAGGCAATTAGGATAGTGTGATATACACAAATTCTGCCTAATGCTCGAAGACATTAGTGCAGTTAGGTCTAGACAAATTTGCCTGCTCTTTTAAATATTCCGCTCTCGTTTGTGTGCCTGCATAGAAATGAGAAAGAGTTATGCTGAGTGCAAGCGTTTTCCACCCGTGTTCGTGGCTCCATCTCTTGTTACCCAGCGATCCTCAGAGGCGCCGTTGTCCGCCAGCTGCGCGCAATTAAACGCTAACGATAAGCAAACTCATTTAAAGCGCATAACGCGTAAGCTCATAACAAAATTCTCAACGCTACGGTACAGCTGTGATTTTTGCTTTAAAATAATTTCACACAGTCCTACTTTTATTACGTTCATATCGCATAATGAAAATTTTAATATAAGTGTAACAACACATTTCTGTTATTTTAGTATCACGTAATGAAAATTTTAAGTACCGAAATTTCGTTATTGAAATTCTTGGGTACACACTTTCTTTTTACTTTTTAATGTTTCGGGAGTACTTACATATGTATATGATTAAATTATGTTCGGCCTAATTGATGTTTGTTTTTCAGAATAGCCTGACTAGATTCGAACCTAACCGAGTTGTTTCTTCGTAAGCTCCCGCCGAAAGCAGGTTGTGTTGCAGGCTGTGAGTTAGACTGAGAGTATTTTTCTGTTTTTTAAATTTTAGAAAAGGTGTTATTTACACACATTAGGCAAGGAATTTCATAACAATAAACATTTACGCATAGATTGACAACGTTTGGTATTGATCGGCAAATGACGTTGTTCACGAGGCATTGTTGTAATAGGTATTTATCTTCAAAGGATTAGTCAACCAATGTGAACAACTGATTGTACAGGATATTAACGAGGGATGCACATGCTAGACCAACTGCAGTCACGGACTCCATTTCAACAGTTATATTTTAAAAATGTTATTAATTAAACTTGATTAATTCCATCGGTTTTCATTATTCATGTATTAGATTATAAAACGCACATAAAATGAATAAAAAATAGTTTTGAGAGAAATTTTTAATAGAGGATATTTAAAAGCACCATCTGTTTTAAATTTTTTACATATTTCATATTCCGCTCTAGTTGAAGTTTGGATCGGCGATCCGTCTAAGAAACTTAGCTCCATAGCGTCATTATAAAACTTAGAAAATTTTATGCGGCTATATGCGCTTTGGCTAAATACGCCAGTCTTCAAAAACTAGATATATTATGCAGACTCGGCTCTGTTTATAGATTTTTGTTATTATAATGACCATAGTATTGGAATAAACCTGACAAGGACTAATTCCAAAGAGAACATAGGCTTAATTATGGTAAAAGAACAGCTGGTATATAAAAATATGTGTATATATTTCAATGCATTAATATAATATACATATAGATAATTTTTCATGTAAAGAACGAACACAGTTACTTCTCCCCTACATACATATATGCACTGAGTAAGAAATAAATTCACGGGAAACAGCGCAGCAATTAGGGCCACTAACCACTGGACCGGTAGACCAACGAGCTAATAATAAAGTAGCGAGCAGGCTTTATTTCATATGACTCTCTGTGATCACTACAACAACTCGTGAAAGCGTTAGTCAAGGTATCAGATTTAAATAGGACGGATTTTGTACATGACTGTACTAAATTCAAAGGATTAAATTTTGCATTAACGTTTCGTACATGACTGTACTTAATTGAGAGAACTGGATAGGGACATGCTTTGAGCTATTGTATATCTACTTCACCCTTTGAACTAAAACCCAATATACAAGCATATTTACTGAGCAGTGGAAAGTCTATCAGCTTAAAACAATTGTTACAGTTTTGGAGCATTGACAACCATCATATTACTGAGCAATTGTAATACTGAATATTCTCAGATATCTTTCAGCTTTCTTTTTTTACTTACAGATTTATTTCAAATGATTCCCGTACAGAGTAAATAAGAATACTTACATACCTATATATTTTAGAAATATAATTCACTTACCCTTATATTTATTTTCCTTTCATTGTTTCATAAGAAGTATCGCTAGAACTATCCAAACAGATGTCATTGTTGCTTATTTTGACATATTATATCGATTGGTCGGCTAACGCTACTGAGCTGAATAAAAACTTGTAACTTATTCTAGAGGGAAAGATCGTTAAGAATTTATTCTTCTTTTTCTCCTCGTAGCGTTATTCTCTTGAAAATGGCTAAAGCAGCACACATACTCGTAGATGCTATTTTGTTTACTTTTCAACATTTCTTATTCATAGAGACGCGAAGAGGGAACATTACGTAACTATAATCCTTACAAAATCAACGTTCTCTCGTACTGCAGACGACAGGGACTAATTTCGTCTGTGTCGTCACCTCATCAACATTCACTCTGTGACTACTCTACACAACATTTCATTATGCAAATATGGCATTTAAGTGCACAGTTTATGAAGTCACGGGTGATACCTACTCTAAGGTATGCCACGAGCGAGGAAATGTCAAGAGAAAGATATATTTTTGACATTGACAGCTTACTTTATATCAAAGCCGTCTCTTTAAATTTATGCGCTACCTGTTGGTTGTAATTTGTGAAATTGGGATGATACACAGGCTGTCTCTAATGCGCTCAACTTTTGTTTAGTTTTAGTATAGTTCCAGATTTTTAACGTTAAATACGACGAAGTTATTTTGTTCTAGAACAGAATATGGATTGTTGACGTGAATTTTGACCAATCAAAATTTACTTATACTTATAGATAATGGATTCAAATTTACATGACTATTATATTTTGGATAATTAAGAAAAGAATGAAATTGATGTAATCGGTAAAAATCCACAACATTTTGTACAACTAGTTCCAAAGTCTCCTGCTAGTTTTTTATTGTTACTTCCTTTTGTGAAACTTCCTGTCCAGTATATGACACACCTTTTTAAAAGATGGTAATAATAGCTAGACAGTCCGACTGTTTGGGACAGTACCTAAATGTAAAATTTAATTTTATTACTTATAACTGACAATTCTATACACTCAATAATTCTATACACCACCTGTGATAGCTTTGCACTCTTAGTACGTATGTACGTACAAATCAGTACTAGTACCAATTTGAAGAAAAGAAAATGTTATTTTCCTGTATAATATAGGTAAGAAATAAAGATTATTGTAATAAACGGTAAACGCATTTCGTTTTGTCAGCTTATAGCGCCATATCTGACAGCTATCGCTTATCTCTGAGCTGTCGGCAGTATGACTGCTGTGAATAGCTCAAAATCCCTCCAATTAACATCAACGATATTACTCATCACCATTCTCGAAATTTATTTACTTAAATGATTATACATATAAGCTGATTTTACTGGTACATTTGTAGTTTCTTGTAATTGTCACAGTTTCATTGGAAATGACCCAATTCAACTCTTTTAGCCTTTATTCTGATGAAGATATACTTTACATCTATTTTATATTGATTTCACACGCTTGTATCTATTGACTTATTATAAGTTAGAAATGAAGAAATATATTTTTTCACTCTTCTATGCCTCGAAGGGGTAGGCAGAGGAGCGTAGTACACTCTTATGATTCACCTGTTAAATTCTACGATCCATATGAAGTAGGAAATATGTTTTTTTTTTAATAAATAAAATTATTATTATGACGTTGTACCAGGTACAAGCGTAACGATTAATTTGATAATAAGAATGAAAATTTCATAATTGATTTTATCAGACATGATAACGATATTTTACACTCAGATTCTCCTCAAAATATTCTTTACTTACGTATAACACTTAAGTGACACTTGATTGACACTTGAGTGTAAGTTTGTCACGCGTTTGCATCTGAGTAATCAAATAGTAACATCTTACCATATTAATTTTATTTACATGGAATGAAAGTAATTGTACTCAAAACGGTTCATATGCAATTAGCCCGTTAAAAGACATTACTGTTATATTTTTGTTAAATTAAATTATTAATACATGTCCACCCTATCTCTTACTCGTACATTATCTTAAAGTTCCTCTCATAAAATGTTTTACAGAGGAGAATGAAACACACGACGCGCTTGTTCCGTCACGTAGAGCTATTAAATTCCATAGTTAAAGATGTGCTTGCATTATCTAACTTTAGAAGCTTTCATACATTACATGCTTAAAAATAAAAAAAAAACAAATAATAATCGACCCATTTGTCATTCCACTCTCATATTGAGAGGGTTAAGGCCATAGTTTGCCACGCTTGCCAAGTGCGGGTTGGCAGACTTCACACACCCTATGATTTTTTTCTTTTTGTAAATTCTAGTGTGCAGATTTACTGGTATTAAAGATAACATATACTCGTATATACCATCTATACTACTCTCGTATATAGTTTTTTACGCTAAGTCCCGTCAGGAATAGGCAGAGAACACGAGGTGCAAAATATCTCTCCTTACATGCTTCTTCCACATTCATCACTTTCTTCATACAAGCACGGAGGTTTTGTAAAACGTGAAATCTACTCTCTTGAGCCCTCTTCATATTTTTTTACAAAATGTCGATGCATTAATTTTTCACATTATGAAAGACATCTGAGTGCAACAGTAAGATGAAAATATATTGAGGAAAATGTATATCTATATGAATTTTGATCACTTAAAACCAAAATTCTCTTACTAGATATTGCTGGCTTGTAATCTGAATAGATTTAAATTTCTCACATAAAACGTCTTAGCGAGGAGAAGAATGAAAATTGCAGGAAGGTAGGAGCTGTCACGTACGACTCCTAAATCCTGCGGCCAACGGTGTATATCCACGGTTGAATGGCCGCCTTACAGTGCATTAACACTTGTGCTTAGATATATGTGCAATATTCAATCGAAAAGGAAATATTTATTTATTACATAAGCAAATTCAGAAATTCTCCACAAAAATTGCTTTAAAATTACTAATCATCCACTTTATTTGCGAACTAAAGATGTTATTTGTCTAAGAACTGTAATACGTTTTTCATACGCTTTCTATAAAAAAAAAATCAATATTAATAATTTTAAATACATTCCAATTACAGCAAATTCTACTATTGTATTGGAACAGTATGGCAGATAATGGTTTACGTATCTTGTAGTAAGCGAAAGATTCGTGGCCAGTAATAGGACATAAAAAGAGTTTAAAGCTACCAATAACCAATCTATTTAAAAAAATGCGTAAGAGATTCGTGGCCAGTAACGGGACAGAAACAGTTGCAGTTATATCACATTTCGAATATCCAGTCGATTTTTCAAAATCGCCCTGTTGTAGACACTAAATTATTTCCGAGAAACATTCTTGTTTTGACATTTCTATCACGTGGCTCACCTAAATCGAGGCGCGCTATTTACCCTCATTTATATGCACGCCTTGTAGGAGCTGCACTAACAAAGCCGGTACATACATAGGATTACTCCTATAATATTAGCGGTACGATGCAAAGATTATTAGCGGAGCGAAATTAGGCTGTACTGCGACTGAACTCAGCGTTCCGGATTAGCAATGCATATGAAACCGATATTAAATTATAAACCAGTTTTATTTGAGAATCCATGCAGTCGAACTGCGACGACTACCGGATATCAAATGCTTTGTAAATCGAATTATTGTTTCATCAACATTGTTACTCGTATGTTCACGCCTGTATTTCGCCAAAGGAGAAAGCAGGGAAATGCAGCACATCCACTTTTTAGTAATTATGTTATTCACTCATACAAGGAATAGCCATACACTGGGTCAAATTGCAGACTCCAAGTTACTGTAGGAATTACAAGCTAGAAAAAGATTTGTTTTCAAAATTTTATTTTCCACCCTCAATCTTGTCCAATATCACTATCTAAACCGATGATCGAAACAATCAGTTATTAATCTTTTAATAATGCATCAACACGCATAATATGTATATAGATTATAAAATAGTTCTTCTATAGCTGGCAGAATAAATATACATTATTCCTTCGCTAGGCGGACAGTTCCTAGTTACGTAAATATGAATAGAATATGGGACGAAACGTAATATTCCGTTACAATAAAGTTGAATTGAAAGGGACTGAGCCCAATTCCGTTAGTAATAACTTTTAGTCTCTAATATAATCGCAGACCGGACTTTAATAGTTTAGTGGTACAGATTTTATTCTCCAACCCAGAGAGTGTAAGTCTGGAATCCTAGCATGCGCCTTTGATTGCTGGTAAACTACAAGCATTACAATTCAATTTTCACAACTTCTCAGGCGTGTGAATTCTACTAATCGGTACTTGAACAATTTGATAGTTATAAATTATGTTAATCGATACTTGGCTTTGTCCTAGTTTGTTCACCTGGCTAGTGGTTTTTTATGCGTGAAAGCATTAAGAAAACTATCATCATTCTTATTCTTAATGTAACGTGTCCTCAAAACCTTACACAAAAGAGAAAAATACGGTGAAATTTGATGAATTTCATACAATTAAGACACAAAATGTGTCCAAAATGACAAGAAAATTGCAAAAAAAATAGGTTAAATCTGATTTAATTATTACTTTTTTAACTGGGACAGTTTTTATTTCTAATCACGCAAAATAGACATCGGAAATCGGGGTATTGTTCGGAACGCGATCAAATTGCCGGTCGCGATCTAAGGCTGTGTCGGTCGAGCCTCACGCAAGTTTTAATTGACTTCAAATAACTTTTGATTTCGAAAGAACCTCCAACGACTTTTATAAGGAATTTGTTAGAACAGAGCGCTTTTTATAATCCCTAGCAAAGTTATTTCTGGTCTAATCTGTGTGTAAATGTATATTGCGTGGTCAAATGTTAATTATACAAAGTTAATATTAATGGAATTTTGTATAAGACTCCATACGTACGTCTTCAATAGAATGTTCTATTTAAGGAAATTGTCACACAATAGAAATTAAATGTTTTA
Source organism: Parelbella ahira ahira (assembly GCA_018244795.1). Lineage (NCBI taxonomy): Eukaryota > Metazoa > Arthropoda > Insecta > Lepidoptera > Hesperiidae > Parelbella > Parelbella ahira. The sequence continues at coordinate 5,851 of DWME01002114.1, read as the reverse complement.
ATATGTTCCGTTCCTAATATATTAATTACGTTATTTGTATGAATATTTAAGAATTAATTATTTACAAATAACAATAGCTTATTTAGGTCCTAATCCCTTTGATAGTGGTTGGCGTGGAATATGATAGACATAAAAAATAGCAGTCTCCGCCGCGAATTCGCTGCAAACGGCGGGAGCTCATGAGGAAGGACCTCGTACAGGTCCGAAACTACTCGGGCCATCCCGAAAACACGCATGTGAGTTAAGCCGGTACATACATAATCATATTAAAAATAAAGCTATCAGCTCTTTCTATCTTTACGGGTCTGATGTACTTATATTACACTCATCATTATCATCATTGACTTATCATTCACTTATCTGGAGTACCTTTAAAATCACCACCTTCCACAATATCTTGTACCCGTGAGATTTGAAAGACACATAATATTAATAAAACATGAAAAATTGTTATTATTTATTCACAAAACGTCATTGATTTTGACGAGGGTCGGCCGCGGTCGCCGCGGAGTGCGGGTGCCGCTGCCGCGCGGGATGGGCCTGACGTGGCGGTTGTGATCCGAGCGGAATTGTGATCGCCAATTTTTATTAGCCATTAATTATATATTAATTTTAGCCTTAATTACTATACGCTAAGTCAATTATCTGCATGAATCGCTTATTGGCGATAAGACCGCCAATTGCATTGTCCTGTACCCGTCAGTCTTGTTTTATTTCTTTTGTTATGAGTTATGGGTAAAAACCCCTCAGGGAGGCCTGTATCCAGCAGTGGACTGAGACCAGCTGATGATATCCAAGCTGATATATTCCAAATAATATATGATATTGTAAACTGTATTGGTAAAAGCTTCATTTCTTAGAAATGTAGGAGGCAAAACACACTAGATCGAATAATGTTGCTCTATGCGAAAATAAACAATAAGTTGCCTGTGTGGAGAAGTTTGAAAATTGAACTTATAGAGTATTATTGGATCCAAGTGTGTGTTATGTCGGCTAATATTGGACTAATGGATAATATTGACTAAGAACACTGTTTGGTTAGACTATCAGCTTGTACTGCATTTGTCAACGGTCGGTTTGTCAGAGTCAGTCCTCAACTGTCTGTCTTGCGGTTTTAACTGTAGATACATACATTATGTTAAATTTCGTACAAAACATGGAAACAGTCAATTTTTTTCGTCTCACTTTCACTTTCGTGTTCTATTTATTCAAAATGGCGACAAATGCGTCCTTCAAACTCTACTACGAAATGCTGATTCGATGCTAATTTTCTTCAGTTTTTTTTGCTTCGGCTATGCTCGGATACTTCGCTACCCTCTCTGAAAAAAAAATATACTTGATATTTAAATGACTTACTAACTGGAGTAATGGGTATATACTAGCATAATGTGTAACAACAGTCCTATTTTTGCGTCTTTGCAATATACGTTAGTGTCGTATTCACAGTAATTAAAAGCAGAAAACATTTTCCGCTGCGACCTCTCTGCGATCGGTGGGAGCTAATGATAAAGGACCTAGTATAAGTACGAAATTAGTCGGCCCATCCCGAAAAACACACGCGACTTAAGGCGACAATAAACACAAAACTGATAAATAAACATTTCAAAGTTTGCTCCCAATGAATACACATTGAGAGGTTACCGCCCATTATGCCCGTCGAATTAAAATTGAATTATTATCGTGAAACTTATATTACAATAGAAATAATATACTAAGAGGTGTGATCGTCATACGTTTACCGATCTATGTGTTTATTGAATGTAAATCGTTTGATATGCCTGTCTGTTATTCGTATAAATAATTTAAAAAATAACGTTATGTAAGCATATGTTTTCCCACCCCAACCTTGAAGTTCACAGCAATATTTTCGCTTAGAGATTCAGTTTTAATTTTCTTATGAGTCGTAAATCAGAATTTCTGAGGCTAATAGAATTTATTTGAGAGAAAAATTTGAAATACTTGGCTCTATTCGAAGCGTGGTATTCCCAAACGGTTTTATTAGATTTATGACACTTTTTCGTCTCAACAATTTATTGGGAATTCCTCTGGAGGGTACGTTTATTGTTTATTAATTATATTAACTAAAAGTTGAATTGTTATACACAGTAGAGAAGACATAATAAAGAATAAAGAGAAGATATAAGTATTCTAATTATTCCATCGTTTTTTGGAGTGAATAATGAATAGCATAATTATCCAAAAAAACAATCAAGGGCATGGAATATAACGTAATCGTAAAGAAACCATAAAAAAAAATTATTGCCATATACTTATACCATTTTGTATCGATATGACTACAATTTTGATTGATCAAATCCCAAATACTCGTAATATTAGAAAACAAACATCAGCTATATGTACTTGAAAACCGTCATACGGGTAGAGCAAAACTAAAGTCAAAGCTGTGACGTACACGCGCTGATATGTGATATAAAATTTCACGTATATATTTCACGAACAAACAGAATGAAAGATTTCGCGATCTTCTCCCAATAGCCCATTCGTTTAATATCCGGGGCACATACCCGGCGGCGGCTGACGAAATGATAAGCGACTTCGTTTCGAGTTACTCGCGATATTGAAGGCTTTGTAGCTTAGTAACTTCTTATCGGTTCGCTTATGGGATCCAGTTGGTTTTTACATACTGACAGAACCCAATAAAATATAAGCAACGCCGCATTGCAGCGAATGTGAAATTGTTCGTTATATCATATCTTGTCACTTAACAGTTTGTGATTGAAAAAAAGTAATTTCTAGAAACATCCTTATTATGATATTATTATTATTTATAGTCACGACTGCTCCTTTACGTTTAAGCAGAAGGTATCACGTACTAAACATCTGTATCTTTACAGATCTTACGAGCTTCTTTTCGATCAATCACTCTCTCCGTACGTGTTGGTACTTCGGTGTCATTGTTATATATCAATATTATCCCAATAATTGTTATTGAAATTGAATGGAAGAGTTATTTGAGATAGCTTTACACTTGTAATATGAATTTAACCACATGTTATACTTACTTACTACAGATGGATACAAATACGTTTTGCCCTTACTACGAATATTCAATATAAGTAGTACCAATCATCAGGAGGTGCTCACAAAAAATTCCCGGTATTTTATTTCTGTTTCTGCATACGAATGGGATGAAAATATTACCGGCATTATAAAAACACGCATAATAACTCTCCCCCCCCCCCGCGCCCCCCGAAATCAGAAAAAGCATGTTTGACAAATGAATATCCTTAAGCTCTTAAATCCTTGTCGTGTATGAACAGCCCCACAAAGTATAATCTTGTAAATTTTATTCTATCCCAACGTAAAATGTATCAGCTTCTGTGTTTTGCGGGGATATTTCTATATTTTATTGATCTGATATGCTCACTGAACTATATACATATTTGTCGTGTTTTACTGATATCAAGGTAAATTAAATTAAAAAGGTACAATTTTCTTAGAACCAAATTTTTTTTTTAATTTAGCGACAGCGTGACTTGTAATTGAAATAAATGTAATCGTGCCTGTTATCCCCGAAGGGATAGGCAGAGGAGTGTAGTGCTCCCACGTTTTACCAGTTACATTTAACTCCCATGGAATAGGTGGTGAGCACTTTGCCATACACCGGGCACAATTCCAGACTCCGAGTCACTACTAGAAATGCTAAATTAGAAAAATTTTTATCAATCCTTGCCACGTAGACAGATGGCAAAAAATACGCTTACAATGATAATAACGTTATGGTTATTATCACTAAAACAGAATGAAAATACCAAATGGATCCTGCAATAAGCTTGCTACCACATGGCCACCCTACAACATATGCTAAGTTGTTCTGGCATTTTCGAAAATTTATCAAATTTATTTAATACCTACCTTAAAACTCCTTTGACTTGTTATATAACAAGCGAGTTTCCGTCGAGGATATAAGCAATTGTTGCCATCTCTTTAAGGATACTTTACGTAACTTCGTAAAATGCAAACTGTGCATGTTTAAACGTAAAAATAAAGTACAATTTAAATTGTGCTTTATTTATTTTTCATTTTATATCATAGATTGGATATGTGTCACAAGACAAAGAGAAATAACTACCTGAGATCAGCGGGAGAGTGAGTATTGAGGACCATCTTTGGGAAGAATTATATCCAGCTGTAAAATGGAGGCCGAAATGATGATTTGGAATTACAATTAAAAAAGAGCAACTTTAACCCTTCTGTTGATCTTTATACTCTATTATATCTAGTGACATCTGACGATCGCTACTCGCTGCTCTATGTACAGTGGGACAGGTCACAATAATATTTGTCTAATTTATGTTCCATCTTCACTCATATCGAGTTTCGTAAAACAAGCGTACACGATACATTCAGTACAACATAAACGCTTCCAATTTAATGTAATCACAATTAAAATATTGTTTTCTTGTGTTTATCTTGTGTATGTGCGTAATTGGATAATTTGATATAGCTGTAACATCACACATTAAGTCCTCGAAGAGATATGCAGAGTAGTATCGCATATTCTCAACTATGGATTGGGGGCGATACCGCCGCAATACACTGGACTCTAATCCTAAATCCGAGCCACTTATGGGTATTTATAGTTAGAAATATCCAATAGTGTCTGGACCAGGGACATCACCCAGGACCTCTCGATCAGTAGTCGCACTTGCAACCAATCGACCAAGGAGGCCGTAATTCGCTATGACAAGAATTAAAACGACTTGTTTGATTGAGAATGTTTTATTTATTTGTTTGTTTCTCGTTTGTTTCTCGAGACTGCCAATTAATTTAGAATTTCTAGTAGTGACTCGAAGTCGGGAATTGTGCCCGGTGTATGGCAATAGGCTCACCACCTATGGGACTTAAATGTAACTGGTGAAACGTGGGAGTACTACACTCCTCTGCCTACCTCATGGAGGATTACAGCCGTGATGTTACGTTTAACATGGAAGAAAACAATGAATTACAGATATTATACCATAATCATTATGCCAGTTTAATCCGCTTTTCATGTGAACAAGGGTTTATCTAACAGTGTAGTACGAGACAAAAATAACGGTCTTCTTGGACAGTATCTTGATCTAAATAATGTTCTCTCCAAAGAAATCTTTGTTAACAAACACTCTCAGTGAAAGCTCTCAACAGTTTTTCTAAAGAATTAGAAGCTTCTCAATATTTAGGACACTTAAACTTACAATAATTGACCGAGAAAATTTCCGATACGTTTTAGTAAATCCACGCAGCCCTTAAAAGTGTAGAATAGGTGATACAGGTATCATCAACATCATCATCATCATCAGTCTTATTTCTTGTTCATTCATCTTCCTTGTCTCAACAATTATGTAATTATCTAAGAATTTCTAGGACAGTGTGCTACACCTATAACTCACCATAAAGCATCACGTGAAAACATTAAATTTTTTATATATCAATTTGTTAAAAGAACCGGAAATAGCTCGTGTTTCTTAAACCAATCAGTAAGGAATAAGTTAAGAAAGGATCTCATTATTGTTGTTTACCACGGTCTATCTTATTTAATATAAACATTGTTTAAGCCTTTGTGAGATATTACAGTGGATAACCGTTAGAGGCGAAGGCTTGTGATAACAATGCAATATTTATCCTGTCACGTCACCGTTATCAGATGTTCCTTACAACACCCACGGGATAACGGCAACCCTACCTCCGCCTAGAGCTAATAGGTTTTCAGAGACAAGGATTAATTACTTTGAAATTCGTTACCTCTATGTTCAAACTAAATTTCCTTAACAAGGTTCCCCTTTGCTCCAGCTACGCAGTTACTTTAAAGTGTCCACGATTGATACATTAAAAAGATATTTATTTCTAT